>JASAND010025318.1:0-15979 GCA_030248195.1 Trissonchulus latispiculum
ATATATATCATAGGGGTCGCGGCCTTCCATATAATATGTGTGAAAAGTGGCTGGAGACAGTGTAAAATAGGCTACACAGGAACTGCCTAAAATCCTGCGCAGATCCTGCGCAGATTTCATGCGGCAAATTGTAGAGCACATCGAGTTTAGTATGTCTGTGAAGTTTCAGCCCCGTATCACTTACTGTTAAAAGTTGCGCCCCGGACCGGTTATGGCGGCGATGTTTTTTTTTTTCCGGTTTCTCCTATTTGATGGTTGTATTGTACATAATGTTCGCCGCTTTCACGTGATCTGCAGCGGTGGGCCAACCTAAAGGGCTATGGGGTCTAGTAGTACCCTCTAAAGAATTTAAGAATCACAACTTTTTTTGCGCCGCAGCTGCGCCACAGCGCCGCAGTGGCGCCGCAAAGTCGGCTCATAGCGAAAAGTGACCATTTTTGTGGTCGTCGCTCAGGTCGAACGTTACGAGCTGAGCTAATTTCTCTTTATGTTCAGAAATTACATATATTGAACTAACTAACGGTCCAGGTTGCGTTTCTCTATCACTTCCCTAGCGACCACAGCGGCCCGTCAAAGATGGCGAAAATTCGAAAATGAAAAATCGAAATTTCTCGCTATCTATTTAACTTTGAACGCTCAAATCTTCCATACAATGGTTTTCTGGCACGGAGAATCGATTCCCGCAGTCAGTTTTACCGTCAGACCCACCCATCTTGCTGGGCTGGTTCCACTTTGCCGTCGGGAGGGTCAAGTCGGAAACCGCTTCCTGGAGGTCCATAGTAGGCTCTACCTGGCCTCTCAAAACTTTGTCTATAGGGGGTTTTCTGGTAGCGCCCAGCTCAGTCCCGGTGTCATTTTTTCCGTAAGACACACCCATCTTGCTGTGCTGGTTCCACTTTGCCGTCGGGAGGGTCATGTCGGAAACCGCTTCCTGGAGGTCCATAGTAGGCTCTACCTGGCCTCTCAAAACTTTGTCTATGGGGGTTTTCTGGTGTGCCCAGCTCATTTCCGGTATCCGTTTTGACATCCGATGTACCTATTTTGCTGGGCTGGTTCCAGTTTGCCGTTTGAAGCGTCAGTCGGGTGGGGAATCAAGTGGTGGAAAATAAAATTTTTCAAAAATGGTCAAATTTGGTACCAAATGAAATAGTTGGGAGCAACTTTTGTCATAGAACTGCATGCTCAAAGTGGCTGTAGAGTGCTGTAGGGGGGGGGGTGACTTAGGCGATTTTCGGTCAAAAGTGAAAGTTTTCAAAAGTGGTCAAATTTGGTACCAAATGAAAGCCCTATGCAAGCTGAGCAACTTTTGTCATAGAACTGCATGCTCAAAGTGGCTGTAGAGTGCTGTGGTGGGGTGGGGTGGGGACTTAGGCGATTTTCGGTCAAAAATGAAAGTTTTCAAAAGTGGTCAAATTTGGTACCAAATGAAAGCCTTAAGCGAGCTGAGCAACTTTTGTCATAGAACTGCATGCTCAAAGTGGCTGTAGAGTGCTGTGGTGGGGGTGGGGTGGGGACTTAGGCGATTTTCGGTCAAAAATGAAAGTTTTCAAAAGTGGTCAAATTTGGTACCAAATGAAAGCCCTAAGCGAGCTGAGCAACTTTTGTCATAGAACTACATGCTCAAGGTGGCTGTAGAGTGCTGTGGTGGGGTGGGGTGGGGACTTAGGCGATTTTGGGTCAAAAATGAAAGTTTTCAAAAGTGGTCAAATTTGGTACCAAATGAAAGCCCCAAGTGAGCTGGAGCAACTTTGACATGGGACCATCCACCAATATTTGCTGTGCCAAATAACGTCACGTGCCCATGAAACTTTTGTCTTTACTTCTTCAACCGGAATTTAAAGGATATATACGTATACCTATTTATATTTATTATATATTTAAAGGATATTTAAAGGATATATATATATATATATACGATACAGCCAACACACACATATTATCCTCTTTTGTGCGGAGCATTTTTGTTACTTGTATATATATATACTGTTGCAATTTTTCACAAATTTTCTGAAGAAATGTTAAAAACGCTAAACGCAATACGCAAAACGATTTTAAACGCAATACGAGTGGGTTTTGATTAATTGATGTCGAAAATAGCAGATTTTACGTTGAAAAACGGCCATTTTTAGCTGAAAAAATTTGAGTATATATGTATAATAAAAGATACGGGGTATTCCCCCCCAACCCAAACGGTGGTACACTTATATATACACCTATTTGTTGCGGCGAGTAACCCCCCCCCCCCCCCCACCCCAACCATTTTTCCAAACCATCCCCAAAAATTTTTGGGTGCGACCGCAACTGGGGGGAGGCGGAGGGGTAGTCACTCCGCGAAGGTGCGAAAAATTGACCAAAATTGGGTATTTTTAGGGCAAATTTTGCAAATTTTTTCAAAAATGTCCAAATTTTTGGCTTAAGTTTTATGGACTTTCTGGCTCAATACTGACCAGTGACCTTATTCTGGAGTTAGAAACATGTTGGTAATCATGTTTTCGAGCTTAACACCATAAGCGTACCACCTGTTTGGGTGGGGGGGAGTAAAAAGAAGAAATCTGGCTTGGGGGGTCTCAAAAAACAAAAATCTGTGCCCATATATATATATATATATACTGTACCCAAATTTTTTTAGCTAAAAATGGCCCTTTTTCGACATAAAATCTATATATATATATACTATTTTCGACACAACTCTAATCAAAAACCACTCGTATTCCGTTGTAAAATCTGTTTTTAGCGTATTTAACTGTTTCTGGCCAATTTTTTCAGAAAATGTTTGAAAGATTAGAAAGTTTTTGCAAGAATTTTGCATTTTTCTCTTGTTTGGATCCCATTTTAGGGGGTCTGAGCTCGCCTTGGGCATAGGTGTACCTAGATAGAAAAATTTTTTACCTTCTCCTCCAACTAATTTTTCGATCCCACCCCACCCAAAACCAAAACATATCACCATCCACCCTAATTTCGGCTACCCCCACCCCCAACTTTTCTTCCAGACATTTTCCTATGCCTTGGGCCAGGGTTTTTTGAAAATCGGGACTGCGTCAAACTTGTGTCCAGCTAAGAAAAGTTGTGTCCAGAAACTAAAATTTCGCGCATCGCAAATATATATATAATATATATATATATATAAGTGGTATTAAACGCTTTATTTTAGTGTGGGAATAAAATTTGTTGTTATCCGAATAAATTATGTAGGGACGCGATAGCGCCCTTACATAATATAGCAAGCTTAACAAAAAAAATCACCCGAAATTTCAACAAAAAAAATCACCCCACCCTGACTCCCACAGACCTGGGGGGGGACCGCCCCCCAGAACTTTTTGCCTAGGAAAAAGCCAGCCAGAAGTGTCAGGCGACCTCAAAAACAACGTATATAAGGGTTTTCGAGGTCGCTGAGCTCGATTTTGACGTTAGTTTTGCTCTAGCTGCTGTTTTGACTTCAGTAACGAATCATAAAAATGATTTTTTTTTATTTGTTAAAATTTTAACAAAAAATCACCCTCACAGGACAGCTCAGAGAGTCCGACTGGAACTTCTATATATGTATCGATAGCCCACAGTCAGGACATGTCACATGCACAATGTGGATTGCCTGGGGTTTCCGCTTAGTAAATAGCAGCCGAAAATCGAACTTCGGTCATGAACGTTTTTTGAGGGTCACTTTTGGGTACCCTCACCTGGGGGCTCAAACTCACAGGCTGTAATGTCGAGATGTGTGGCTATCACCGTACAAAAAAATTGAGTCTGTTGCGGCTTTCCTGTGAGTCAGGGTGGGGTGATTTTTTTGTTAAAATTTCGGGTGATTTTTTTGTTAAACTTGCTATATTATGTAAGGGCGCTATCGCGTCCCTACATAATTTATTCGGATAACAACAAATTTTATTCCCCACTATAAAATAAAGCGTTTATTACCACTTATATATATATATATATTTTTTTTTTTTTTTTTTTTGCGATGCGCGAAATTTTAGTTTCTGGACACAACTTTTCTTGGCTGGTTTACAAGTTTGACACAGTCCCGATTTTCAAAAAACTTGGCCCAAAGTATAGGTGCTGCCTTGAAGAAAAGTTGATGAAATTAGCCGAAATTAGGGTGGATGGGGTTATGGCCCGGTTTTTGGGTGGGGTGGGGATCGGAAAATCGTTTTTTGGAGGAGAAGGTAAAATTTTTTTATCAGGTGCACCTATGCCAAAAGGCGAGCTCAGATTTTTTACAAAATGAGATCCCAAACAAGAGAAAAGCGAAATTCTTTGCAAAACTTTCTAATCTTTCAAACATTTTCTGAAAAAATTAATGAAAACTGATTATTTATTAAAAAATGTGGATACACAACGGAATACGGTAGTTTTTGAAAATTAAGAATTTATCGAAAAGAGTATATATATAGATTTTATGTCGAAAAAGGGCCATTTTTAGCTGAAAAAATTTGGGTACAGTATATGTATGGGCACAGATTTTTGTGTTTTGAGACCCCCAAGCCAGATTTCGAATTTTTAACTCCCCCCCACCCAAACAGGTGGTACGCTTATGGTGTTAAGCTCGAAAACATGATTACCAACATGTTTCTAACTCCAAAATAAGGTCACTGGTCAGTATTGAGCCAGAAAGTCCATAAAACTTAAGCCAAGAATTTGGACATTTTTGAAAAAATTAGCAAAATTTGCCCTAAAAATACCCAATTTTAGGGTCAATTTTTCTCACCTTCGGGGAGTGACTACCCCCTCCCCCCAGTTATATACGGTCGCACCCAAAAATTTTTGGGGATGGTTTGGAAAAATGGTTGGGGGGGGGGGGGTTACTCGCCATAACCATCCATAGTGTATATATATATATATAAGCATAGGTGTAACGGAGATTTGAGGTGGGGGGGCTCCCCCCCAACTTTTTTTTGAGGGGGGCCCTCTGGAGACCCCCAGTGATTTTGACATTAGACATGGTTTTTAAACTGGAAAACTTGATTGCCAACATGTTTCCAAGTCCAAAATAAGGTCAATAATGAGTCAGAAAGTTCATAATACAGTTAAAAATGTGTATTCCTTTCCTCGCAATAATAGACACTTTAAGCCAAAAATTTGGACATTTTTGAAAATTTTTGCAAAATTTACTCTAAAAAATACTTGTTTTGGCCGTTTTCGCTATTTTGACTCCCCAAAGTTCTGGGAGGGGGGGTTGGAAAAATGGCTGGGGGGCTACCCCCCCCCACCTTACACCTATGTATATAAGTGTACCACCGTTTGGGTTGGGGGGGAGTAAAAAGTCCATCTCTGGCAAATTTTCAAAAAACTGTACCCAAACTATATATATATATATACTCAAATTTTTTCAGCTAAAAATGGCCGTTTTTCGACGTAAAATCTGCTATTTTCGACATAAATTAATCAAAACCCACTCGCGTTGCGTTGTAAAATCTATTGTTTAGCGTTTTTAACATTTCTTCAGAAAATTTGTGAAAAATTGCAAAAGTATATATATATATATATATATTTGTTAAAATTTTGCATTTTTTCTTTTGTTTGGACCCCATTTTAAGGGGAAGGGGGTCTGAGTCTGAGCTCGCCTTTAGGGGGAGAGTAGTCAAGGTCGGGCATGGGAGGAGGCATAGGTGTAACGGGATTTTGGGGTGGGGGCCCCCTCCTCCGAAATTTTGGAGGGCCCCCTTTTTAGACCCCCCCAAACCATAGGTGAACCAGGCTACAGTTTGCCCCCTGTTACACCCCCCCCCCCCCCACGAGAAAGCCAGACTTCCTCCCCCCATACCCGACCTCGACTACTCCCCCTCAAGCCGAGCTCAGACCCCCCCTCCCATAGGTGTGGCTGGCGAAAAAAGTGGGGGTGGGGGTTCAGAAAAAAGTAGGGAGGGGTTTAGCGAAAAAGAAGGGTGGGGGGTCGCGAAAAGTCGATTTGGGGGGAGGAGTAAGAAAAATTTTCGAGGGGTCGGCAAAAAATTGTTTTTTTCGTTAAAAAATTGAAAAATTTTCTCAATTTACAGCGATTTTTAACGATTTTTAGCTTAATTAAGCCGAATTCTAGCAATTTTTCGCTAATTTTTTGGAGTTTTTTTGGAAAATTTCGAATTTTTCGCTACGAAATTTTCAAAAATTTAGGTAGGGGTTAGAAAATTTTTTGGGGGGAGGCGGAGGGGTCTGAAAAAATCTATTTGGGGGGAGGGGTAGGAAAAATTTTTTAGGGGGGGGGTCGGCGACCCCTCCATTTGGGGGAGGGGTAACCCCCCTAACACACCTATGCCCCCTCCCCCCCAAAATGGGTTCCAAACAAAAGAAAAATGCTTCATTTTTGCAATTTTTCACAAATTTTCTGAAAACATTGGCTTAAAATAGTTAAAAACGCTAAAAAATAGGCTCTAAAACGCAATACAAGTATATAGTTTTTGAGTAGATTCATATCGAAAATTATAGATTTCATATCAAAAAAGGACATTTTTAGCTGAAAAAAATTTGGGTACCGTATGGGTATACACAGTTTTTTTGAAAATTTTTTCGATTTTTGTAGACCCCCCCAAGCCAGATTTGGACTTTTTACTCCCCAACTAAGCAGGTATATAGTAACCTATGCCACAAACCCCCACGACCCCCCAAACCTCCCCAAAAAAATTTTTTTTTCGAATTTTATGCAAAATTGCATTTTCAGCGCATTGCCACTTTGTGCCGAAAAACATAAAAGCATATATAAATATTTTTGACATTAGACAGTGTTTTTAAACTCGAAAACTTGATTGCCAACATGTTTCTGAGTCCAGAATAAGGTCAATATTGATTTTGAAGTCCACTAAAACCGTGATAGACATCATAGGTGTGTTTGGGAGGGGGGGGTGGGGGGAGCCCGCTCACTCTAATGGAGGGGGTCGCAGACCCTCCCCCTAAAACATTTTTCTACCCCTCCCCCCAAATCGGCCGTCGGCCAAACCCCCCCCTAAAAATTTTCCAGCGCACCTAAATTTTTGCTACATTTTTAGTAAAAATTCGAAAATTTTCAAAAAATTAGCCGAAAAATTGCTAGAATTCGCCTTATTACCTTAAAAAATCGCTAAAAATAGCTGAATATTGAGAAAAATTCGCAGTTTTTTAGCGAAAAACCGATTTTTGGCGACCCCCCCCCCCCTCGAAAATTTTTCTTACCCCTCCCCCCAAATCGACTTTTTCTCGACCCCCTCCCTCTTTTCCAAACCCCCCACCCTACTTTTTTCATACCCCCACCCCCACTTTTTTCGCCAGCCACACCCTATACCCCCCCCCCCCCAATTTTTTTGGCTACACTCACTATAGGGTGCCCAGAAAATGCCAAATTTTTAAGGATTTTGGGTCAATTGGGTCAAAATTTTCGAAAATTTTTCCGGCTCCGCCGGAATTTTTTGGTCAAAAATGGTCTATTTTGGTACTCAAACTTGATTTCCGAGCACTTTAAGCATAGTTATAGCGGTGTATATATAGCCATAGGGGTGAAAAAACCCACCCCCTTTTTGGGGGGGGGGGGGAGGGAAACCCACCCACGCTCCTGGGTCATGGAGTTGGGTGCATGAGCTCCAAAACATAGCAGCAGAAAGCGCGACTCTTTCACAACCTACGTGTGCGAAGATCAAGACGGCTCACTCCTGCTCATTTTATGACATTTTGAAAATGACAACTACTTTTTGGTTCAAGCGTAAAAAAAGTTACCAAAAAGTTTCGATTGATGTAACTTTTGACTGGGGCCCGGGTTAGAAAAGTTTTGCAAATATCTGCAATGATGGCAACTCCTCCTCTTTGCACACAGCCAAAATTAGACCGATCCGCTGTACCGTTGGTCTGGCACATTGCCAAACGTGGCGGGGAGGGGAAAATTTGGGGGGAAAAACCCATCCAAAATTTTTTGAAAAATTTTTTAACAACTCAACACAGAAACAATTAGAGACTATAGCACGGTACTATCGAGCACGCTGCGTCATCCCAAGTCTTCCAGATTCGGACAATTTTGCTTACCTGGCTAGCTAGGTGCTGAAAACCTTAAAAGTGCCATTTCGCTGCTGGAGGACCCAATACAGGTAAAAGAAAGTTCTAAGTACGCCAAGTACGATGGTATATAAAGTTCTCAGATAGCCCTTATAATAAAAAAGTTCCAGCCAAAATCCGAAAATGTGGGGTTTCCCCCCATTACTATACCCTTGAAAAAGTTGGGGAGGGGGTAGCCGAAATTAGGGTGGGTGGGGTCAGCCGTTTTGAGGTGGGGTGGAGTCCGGAAAAATCGAATTTGGGGGGGTGCGGGGGGTAAAATATTTTTTGGTCAAAAATTTAGATCAAATTTGCTAATAAACGTTATTTCCAACTAAAAATCAACAATATTTCTTCATTTTTGCTTATTTATTTGAAAAAAACATGGATTTTTTTCTAACATTTCGAATTTTCACTAATTTTGAGGCAAAATTTTCATAATTTTGAGGGTGGGGTCTGGCAAATTTGGGTGGGTGGGGTCTGGGATTTGGCCATTTGGGGGTGGGGTCTGCCTTCAAAATTTCGAGGGTGAGGTCAGCACTTTTCCATTTGGGGGAGGGGTTCCCCCCTCCCCAGCAGGGTCGTATCCAGGATTTTAAAAAGGAGGGTATCCAACCCGAAAACGGGGTTCGAGCCAGACATGGGCTGACTAGATTTCCACAGCCTACACTGGCAGCAGCTTTGCGTAGTCAATCGAAGCCGGCAGAAAAAATCCTTAGTTTGGACAAATTTAAAATTTCCACACTATATATATATACATGCAGTGGTGCATATAGGAAAAAGTAGGAATTTCCAGCAAAAAGTAGGAAAAAAGTATATAGGAGTGAAGAAAAAGTATAGAAAAGGCCTGCTGTTTTTAGCGTGCAAAACTACCTAGGCACCATTCTAGCGTCACAACAAGCTTAAAACCCGATTTTTTGGTCAAAACGCCAAACCCATAACCTGTTTGGGCATGAAACCTGCTGGGAACTGGCCATGATATGCAGAATATCGCTAGAAATAAGTTAGTTGTGTTAAAAATTGCAATATCCCATCATTTTTTAAGTTTTTTCAAAATTTTCATTTTTACCATAGAAACTTATGAAACCTGGCATCAGTGTTTTTTTTTGCTCAAAAACGCGTGTAATTACACACTTTTTCTGGAAAATAGCAAAAAAATTTTGGCGACTGTGTAACGTTACACCAAAATTTTGGACAAATTTTACCAAATGGTCGGAACTTTTTCCAATGCTCATTCATTTGTTTCCACATATTTACCGTTTCTGGGGGCCTTCGCCCTCCCCAGACCCCCCTTTTGCTCCCTGTCTCGCATTTTATTTTCGGTATTATTTAAGTATATATTAGTTTATATGCATATTATATTTGCTATATTTGTTCGTTCTTGTATTAAAAACGCGTACACCAAAATTTTTCAGCTGATGAAGCAAAATTTAACTGGTTCCTTGCCAAGTTTTCTGCTACAGGAGGCCTTTCGAAAAATTATGCTCCTTCGGTGCACTGGTGTTTTCCTTCTTTCTATCAAGTCAAAACCAATAAATGCAAATCATGGATGTAGCTGCTCTATTTTTTAATTTTGTCGATATGATTTGGTGAAACTCCAAATACGTATATATATAATATGCGATATATATATATATATATATATATGGTGTTAAAATTTTACTTATAATTTTTTAACGGAATAATTTTGTTAACTATAAAATTGTATACATGTGTTAAGCAAAACGCGCGTAAATTAGGAATTTTTCGGTAGTTACACACTTTTTTCTGAAAAATAGCAAAAGATTTTGGAGAGGTGTGTAACGTTACACATAAGCCGTCGGCGAAAAAAACACTGCTCCCCAGCAGTTGAAAAATTTATGGAAATATATAGTTTATAGCGCGGCGGGAAAAAAGCGACAAATCGAAAATCTAACGATAACTTTTGGCTGTAACTTTTATTCAAAAAAAAATTTCTGCGGCGCGACAAATCGAAAATACCTCAAAACGATAACTAGTACTATATACCATGAGGCCTTGCGAAGAGCTTCAAAATGAGCCATAAAACGTCTCTCTAACACTTACGGTTGGTGAGAAATTTTCGACCAAACCGATGGGAAAAGCCCAATGCGGGAAAGAACCCATGGGGGGGGGGAAACCCAGCCGAATTTTTTGCTGCAAGCTTGCCAGAACGGTTTGGCTATATATATACCATTCGAAAGAGCTGGTCATTTTTAGTACATCTGAATCAAAAATATCAATATCTATTTTTGCAAAAATCCATGTCACATTGACTTGAAAATTTCGTATGTTTAACACGTAAACATAGGCAAATTTTGGAAATTTGCTTAATTTCTGCAGTTTAAGCATCCTTATCACATAGAAAACGTGCTTTTATTGCATTTATATAAAGCCAAATCCGACCTATTTTATTAAAAAATTAGCGATTTTTGGCGAAATTTGAAAATTTGGCTTGAAATGGCACCATCTCAGATTTTGGCCACCTGGACCACACATAAAAAGGTCGAACCTAGGTAAAATCTATACCAAATCAATCAGGAGGCTTTACTGAGCTAAGAAATGCATGAATTTGTCCTTTGCTGCTAATGGTTAGAAAAAAATTTCGTATTGAAATTTGGGTTTTTTCCCGCCGGGTCTAGGTCACCCCCAGGTCGCATCACAGGTATATATATACTAGAGCCAAGTTGCATACACCATCGTGAAGTTCGAGACATATCCTCTGTGGAACTGCAATCCGTTTTGGGCTAGGTCTTTCCAGTAGTTCAGGGTGACCCCACAAAGTTTACCCTGTCTGACCCCCATGTTGGGGCCAAAAATTCCAAAATTTTCAAAGTCCCAAAAAATTTGCTGAGTGGCAGCGGGACCTACAATAGTACACCCTCTAGGGTCTAGGGTAGTTTAGTTTTGGACGCTCTTTAAGTTAGGCTATTAAAATCCGATCTAGCTCTTATGGGTGACTCACACTGGCGATGGGTTTTTCCCGCATATCGGATTGAGTTTTTTCCTGCCGCGCTATAAGGTTTGAATGGCAAAAATAGGCGTCTATATATGCAGTTTAAACAAAAATCCAGTAAATTTCGCTCCGACGGCGCGAAAATTTTTGAAACTGTTTAAAATGTTGCTATTGAAAATTTTAAAGCGCTGAAATATGGATAAATTAAGTAAAAATAAAGGCAATTTCGCGCCGAAAATTTTTGAAATTTTCTGCAAAAAGTACCAGAAACACGAACTACGTAGAGCTCCGAAAAAGTTGTGGAATTTCAGCTTTTCGACTGGTAATATACGTACTCGTGTATTTGTTTAGGTTACGTAGGTTTCGGTTAATGTGAAATTAAGTTAAAATTGATGCTCTCCTTCTAAGGCTCCGGTAGTGCGTGGTCATTTTGTGAAGCGCGCGGTTCGCTCCGCTCGCCGCGTGCGTAGTCCCTGGTGGCTTGGCTTGCGTAGTCGCTTAGTCAGCCTACACTGGTGTAGGCTGCGTGTAGGCTATGCCCATGTGTGGTTCGAGCCTAATTTTTCCTCAAAAATGGGCTAAAATAGCTAAAAATTCGAAAAGTTTTCCGAAAAGGGGCTGGTCCGGACCTCCTGGACCACCCCTCTGGATACGCCCCTGCCCCCCAGGTACACCTATGATCCCGCCCCTCCTTTCAGCCTAAGCCTCTCCCTACTGCCAGCCACACGACCTATTTTCCTCGTATATCTTCGACGCTAGTACACATTATTGTATACGTATATATATACATGTATTTATGTCCGTATTCATGTATATATACACATTCATTAATGATGTAGGAAGACAAGTTTATGTCATCTCTTGTTGAAAGATTTGTCAACTTCGCCAAGACAACGATTCACCAGCTGCCGCACAGGAAACGAAAAGCATTGGACGTAGAAGATAACAGGTGTGTATAGTACAGACTGGGAAAAATTCTTCCAGTAATTAATCGTCTTCTGAACCCTATACGGCACGATTTGTAATGCTCTCCTGCACTTTATACGTATATAATATATATAATATATACATATATTATTATTTTTTCATATCTGGATATCCGCCTATTTTGCGTTAACGGATATCTGGTTATCCGCCTATTCCAAACTTAACTTCAAAAAATTTTTCGATTGTGCAGTTAAATTTTCAATTTATATATCTGTCATTTTTTCGGCAGGCTGTGAATGTCTGTCATGCAACCAAGCCGCAACCTTCGTTTCAAATAGGTATATTTTCAAAGTAATTTTTGAAAAATATTTTACATTTTTGAAATTTCTGTCAGAAATTTGCTAATTTTTCATTAGTTTGTCTGAAATGTACACGATATATATCCGGATATTCGGATATAAATTATTTATATCCGATAAATATTTAGTATCCGGATATCCAGTGTCCATTATACATTTATATATATATACAGTACAGCTCATTTCAAAGTGAGTTTGAAGCGAGCGTTTCTACAAAATTACGCGACATTTTTCGCGAAAATGTTTAATTTTTGGCGACATTTCTCTAAGATTTTGGGAGATTTCGCATTTTGAAGCGAAATGTCGCCAATTTCGCGACATTTCCCGCTAGATTTGGGATTTCGCCTCAAACGCACTTTGAAATGAGCTATCACTACCTATCAAAAGCCTAAGTGTCAAACTCAATAAATTTCATCTTTTGGCCTAAAAATCGACTGGTCCCAGAATGTTAAAGAGCACGGAAGTAAGTTATTTAGCAAGTTTTAGCTATTTACAAAAAGGATTAAAGATGCATGAGTAAAAAATACCTGAAATGGAAACTAGTGCTCTAAGCGAAGTTCTGATCGCTGGAAACTGCCGAATAAGTGACCGCTAGAAAGAAAGCTTCAAATTTACAGCGATAGGTAGCTCATATATGGCGCCTGTATTATTAAAGTTTGACTCGTCTGACTTTAATATGTCGGCTTTGTTTTTTTTCGTCGAAACTTTTTGCGAACTTTTACGCAGTCCTCCAAAATTTTTTGCGGAACTTCGCAAAACATTGTGAAATTCATATTTTTTTAGTTTTGCAATGATAACTAGCTCTAATTTCTTCATTGATTATGTTGTATTTGAACGCATTTTCCACAATAACCAAGTTATATACAACTATTTTTCCAAAGTCAAAGAATGTGTATGTATATATACGCGTGTTTTTGACAAGAATAATATAAGTTACAAGTGAAAATAAGGGGGCTCTGGGGGGCGGAGCCCCAGAAGCTGCGAAAATTTTGTAAAACTGAAAAAAAATCCTTAATAGAACCACTCGAAATTTTTATTTCGACTGCCACAGGGAAAAAATTAGTATAAAATTTGGTTTGGGAACATTTATATACAACATTTTAAAAATTAAAATCAGATAGAGAAGATTTCAGAAAAATAGAAAGAACAGAGCAATCATAAATCCGAAGCACAACGCCAAGATAAAGAAACGAATTTAAAAATGGGGGTCTGGCGGTTACAGCCTCCAGCAAAAGCTGGACGTTTCCGGAAAATTCAAGCTTGAAACTTTGGTGTCTAAACAGGTTATGTACGTATGTATGTGAGTACGTATATCCACGACTCTGTTCAATAAAATGCATACTTCAGAGTTTTTATCATCTTACTAGAGTGGTAATAACTATGTGTACGCGAGAACTTCTTCAGGTATATATATATTTTAGGAAATTAGTTTATGCGAAAAGAATTTTATTGGATAAGCTTACCGTATGCAAAGTATTCTGCATATCTGGGGCAAGAGTCCTGTCATAAGACTGAAAGGTGTCTACAATACAGAAATACGCGCCGAAGGCGCGAAAAGTTTTTGAAATTTTCTGCAATAAGTACCGGAAACACGTTGATTTATTATCAGAAATAGCTGAAAATTTCTACGGGAGGGCCAAAACTTTTTTGCAGAACTTCGCGCAGAGCTCAGAAAAAAGTTGCGGAATTTTCAAAAAAGTGCGGGAATTTCGCAAGTTTTTTTCGCAAAAAAACACAGTGGGATGCTCGGCCTGCACACAATTTTAATTGGTGAAGTCACACGGCGACGTCAGTGATCAGAGTCAAAGTCACTAATTTTGCTGTAACTCACTGAATATATACCTATGCGGAGTTGAGCTCTAGTATTCGGAGGTTTCCCATTTACTCCGGGTTGCTACAAGTGCTTGAAAGTTTAAGCCAAATCGATTTTTGAATTTTGTCCGGAAGTACAGGTAGAACACGGTCGATTGTCCCAGAAATCGACTCATATATATATGTTCAAGAAGCCGGCGTAGCCGCTTGCATGTATCAGTATTGTTGTGGCAGATGTATAGTCAGGTTCCCAAAAAAACCAGTTCACAGTTTTTTGCTCCAAACTTTTGCCGGGTGACGTGGGACAGCCCAACTAGGGTGCATATGCATAGGGCTCGGTCCAACATATATGCCCACCTATAGCCCCTAGCTTGCCTCCCTGGCAATCCTGAGTAATTAAAAAATTTTGGTGGTTTTTGGGAACTATTCCAAAAAAAGCCAGCGTTCCCAAATAAAAAACCACCCTCTTTACTACTGGCAGAGAAGAGGCAGGGCAAATCTAACATTACCTATATATATATATATAATATATATATATATAGTCCATAACCGACCAATGCTATATAAATGGTTTCATTGAGCACCAAACGCCTTAAGCCGACGTTTATAGCAGATTTGGCACCCTTTTAACGTGTATTTTCTTTAAGTACACTATCAAATTTCTGAGGACTTACCTGTAACAATAGTCCACATCCCCAACTTGGACCCCCGAGGACCTAGGCCAGGTTGGGGACTATCACCAAAACTCTACCAAAACAACTAAAATTTTGCGTAGAACTGTTTTATAGCTAGCAAAACGCGTTTCCAGCGTGATTTAAGCTGTAAATATCAGTTGTTAGCCAAGTCAGTACTTCCAAATAGGACCAACTTCGATCCAGACCAGGTTCAGGCTGTCTGAGCCAGTTAAATCACCTCGTGGATTCCAAATATAAGTTATTATGGTGGCTTTGTGGTAAAACGTTATAAAACTTTGTTAATATCACCAGAAAAACAATTACGGTGGGTGGTGTGACTCATTTTTGCAAAGTCCGAACTGGTCTCCTTTTTTGGGATTCGTTCCAAAAAAAATTGGTGGCCCAGGCCACAGCGTAGGAGTCACTGGGGCTGGAGTATGTGGTATCAGGAGTACTTGGGCACGTAACCTACCAACCACAATTAGGGACTTACTGTTGTGGTTTTGAGACAATTGTTCCGGCCGATCATGTCGAAATTTTGTCCAAGGGTGTTTTGGGGGTCGTTGTCTTCTAGCTGGCGCCCTGGCTTCACCAGATAAGCTTTATAACCCAACTGATACATTATATTACCGAGGTCTTCTACTTCATGCGCCAAATTTGGCTCGAAACGGTCGAAGTACCTGGAAGATCTGACAACGGTTTTTTGGGAACTTTGTCACCGATTTTTTGGGAACTTGACTATAATACCTGTTGTATCTGGACACGGCATTGGGGTTGGGCGGCTTAAACAAAAAACTACGTCTATGTAATAAAAGATATATAGTCCTAACAAGGCGTGATTTACTCGGGATTAAAAAAATTTATTAAAAGTGGTACCAGCCCAGTAAGATGGGTGGGTCTGACGGTAAAACTTCGTCACGTATTTCGCATTCAGCTTTGTTTACACGGTCTCCAGGGACTTATGACACATATTATAGGTGTCGCTGCCGCTACCCCTGTGATATTATATAGGGCATCGATTGGTGCCTGTTTGGATCCGGATCTAGTCATTAAACGACGTATAGTCAGGGGGGGGGAAACATGACGGACACGGGGAAAAAAACATGGTCGCCTACTCCCCAACCATAGCAGATGCAGCTGCCTAGTATAGCCCATTAGAAAGAGCAAGTCTAGAAGTATACCCTACAGTACCAGATTGGTTTCTAAGTTTGATTCTGTAAGTACAGTACTTGACCAAAGTTGACCTCCCAAAATTGGTCAAAATGCTAAGG
>JASAND010025319.1:0-18784 GCA_030248195.1 Trissonchulus latispiculum
AGTGTCTTTGGACGTCTACACTTCTACACTACGTCTACACTTGTCGTTCCCGCTAATCCTAAGCTACTGTCAGCAAGCTGTAGTTCAGTGAGAATACTATGCTTCTCAAAACTCACCGGCGCCCGTTGAATCAGAAAAGAAATCACTGGCATCACATTCACGTCAATGATCATGATGTCTTTATTCTTCAGCTTCAAGGCTACCTGAACAACAGGCAAGTTCAACGTCTTCGTTGCTGTTGCACCGAATGTGGCTACATGGATCGTTTCGTAATCCTTCGGCTTCAACTTCAATCGTTTCATCACATCCGCTGTGATGTACGACCTTTGACTTCCAGTGTCAAATAAAACATTGACCTCAGCAACTCTGCCACTAGAACAATCCAAACCGGATGTCCTTGCTGTCTGCATCAGCACGTTTTGACTAGAGGTCAAAAGCGCGGATTGCTTGTCTTCATGTGTCTTCAACCTTGGTTCCGGCTTTGGAGCCAAGTTACTGGAAGGAAACCTTTTAGCACACAGGCATCTATGGTGGCTTCCTTTACGATGGTAAAATGTCACTGGTTTAGGACATGCATTCGACAAATGTCCTTTCTTCAAACATCGATAACTTCGATCCTTCAGCTGTGCTTTCCTGGTAATCACATCAGGAAATCTTCTGCATTCGTCTGAAAAATGCTGCTCTTCACAGAAAATACACCTCCGTTGAGGCCTGGCTTGGCTAAGCAGACTTTCTGCTGTAGTATGCTTCAGATACTTCTCCGTTTTCGTACTGGTGAATGGACGATCACAAACTGACCGTCGCTCACCCAATTCTCTAGCAACTATTTCTTCTTTCAGCATCTGACGAAGTGAACTCAACTCCCAATCCTTGCATCCATTCTTCCGGTTCAGATCTACTCTTATATCTTCCGGCAACTTCGAAAGAATCAGTGGAACAAAAACTATTCCAAATCGGTCATCTGTAACACCCAATGCTTCCAATCCTCTGACATGCCTTTCGCATTCATCGTAGACAAACCGCAACTTCGTTGTCACTGATTCGCAGGGCTGCAAACGGAACAACTCATCGAAGTGGGCAAAGATCACTGTTTGCTCCCGCCCAAATCTCTCCGTAATGGTGTCCACAGCCACTTGATAGTTAGCATTGGTGACAGAAATTCCACTGATAGCTCGTTCAGCATCCTCGGTCAGCAGACTTCTCAAGTAATTGAACTTGTCCACTGCACTCAAATGATCATTATTGTGGATAGCGGATTCAAAGCTATCCCAGAACTCCCTCCATTTGAGAGGATCTCCCGCATACTTGCCAATCGAAAGCTTCGGAAGCTTCGCCGTCTTCTTCTCTGTGCGGGTCTCACTGCTGGATGTGGAATAATTCAGGTTCCCACTTCCACTTGGGTTGGTTCTCGTAGCTTCAATCTTAGTCACTCTTGTCATCGACGCAGTGACAGCTTGACTTAGCGTTTCTTGTAGCTGGGTGGCCCCTTCAATTTGAGATTCAAGCTTCTTCACATAAATCAAAAAGCTTCTCATCGAGAACTGCAATCTTAGCTTGAATTTCCTTAGCATTGCCACCAGCATTCTTTAAAATATCAGGATCTGCTTCAAGATCCAGAGCTAACAACCTCTTCAACTCAGTCAAGTATTTAGTTGCATGTGCCTTTAAGGCACCACACTGCTTGATCAGCTTTGTCTTTACCTTGTCGGCCATTGAGTTGTCAGATACTGCACAAACTGCAATAACTGCACTAAAAACTGGTACTGCAAAAACTGCAATAGCCGAACCCAAGCTTTCTTTATTGCAAAAACTGCAATAAACTCAAAAATTATCTATTTGGACTGTAATACTTACAGCCAAATCAGTTCCTGAACACCCTTTTTATACTACTGGTGTAGCTCAAGGCTACCTTACTCACAAAAGTCTGATACTGTTCCAAAAATTGCTTTGGCTCAACACGTTGATCTCAAAGACTGAGATCTTCAAAATTCTTTCAACCGCTTATGCAAGCGTGTTTCTGTGCCGAAATCGGACACAGAAACATAATCAAACAAAACTGAGCCAAAAATTGAAGAAACAGTTCAACAAACTTTATCTCTAAAACAGAGATATTCTAAAGGACTTACAGATTGTTCCCGGGTTTCGGCACCATGTTGTGAAAGGCGCACGCAATCCTAATCACAAATAAATCGTTGGATACACATGAATTTAATACACCAATATAGGCGGAAAAAACATCAACAATACGCTAAGACAGGGATACATAACAGACAGACCCACAAGCGAGTAAACAATGATAGACGGCACAAAAGTTAATTTCCATATTGAAAGTTCAAACAAGGAAGTAAAAGGTGTCGCCTAGCAGCAAAATGATCAATCTTCGCGTTCTTCGCGACAAAGGTTGGGGGGTAGCCGAAAGTCGGGGGAGGGTATGTCAAAAATTCTGTAAAATTCGGTCAAACATTTTGGGGGATACACCCCCAAAGGAAACATTGATAGGTGTACCTTGAGAAAAAGTCGGGGGAGAGGGTAGCCGAAATTAGGGTGGGTGGGGTCAGCTGGCTTGAGGTGGGGCAGGGTCCGGAAAAATCGAATTTGGGGGGGTAAAAAATTCTGAGGTCAAAAATTAGACAAAATTTGCGAAAAAACGTTGTCCAACTAAAAATCAACAATATACATCTCTTCATTTTTACTCATTTAGTTCGAAAAACTTGGATTTTTTGCAAAAAAATTCGAATTTTTCCAAATAATTTGGAATTTTTACTGATTTTGAGGCAAAATTTTCAAAATTGTGAGGGTTGGATCCATAGGTGTAAGGTTGGGGGGGTACCCCCCCCCCAGAACAGGCTTTTTCCTAGGCAAAACGTTCTGGGGGGGGGAAGTCAGGGGGGTCCCCCCGGTCGGGGGAGGCTCGGATTTCTGGGGGGGAAGAAAATTTTTTCAAAAAATGCCTAAAAATAGCTAATTTTTGCTGCTAAGCTAAAAAATTAACTATTTTTAACTTAAATTTAAGATTAAAATAGCTAAAAATGCTTTAGAATAGGTAAAAATCCGGCGAAGCCGGAAAAATTTTTCAAAATTTACCCTCAAAACCCTATTTTTCCGGGCATTTTAGAGTTCTGGGGGGGAAGGCCCGAATCCTGGTGGGGGGATTGGGGGGCAGCTCAAATTTGGCACAAATGCGTAAATGAACATAACGCAGGGGCAATTTTTTCAGTTTTACGATTTGTGCAGTTTTGAGTATTTTATGAATATTCGAAAACTTTGTAAGTCAATATGTCACGGAATATACGATTTAAACAAAAACTAAAAAAATTGCCCCTGCGTACCCTTCAAATAAACGTGCATGCAAAATTTGAGCGAGTTTGGTCCCAGCATTTATGAGAAAATCAAAATGAAAGATTTCGCACTAATCGCTTCAGTTTTTCGCAAATATTATGCTTTTAATAAGTCGCACAGTGTATTCCATAAAATGATAAACAAATCCAGCACAAAAGCAACGTAAAAAGCCCTGTAGAATTCATTTCCGAACGATTGGTTTTTACATTGGCATTCGCGTTGGGAATGGTAAACGTAACTTTGTCATATATTCAACCGCCTGTAACTTTTGATTGCAACCACGTACAGGAGAGATATGCACATCGTTGTAACGGGCTTTTTATGCTCTTTCACCTAGTCCATTCGACGTTGTCGTTTGCAGCTTTAATAAAATTTCGAAATTTTAAGCCATACCGGTAGCTAGCCGAGCACGCTAGCCGAGCCGAGCAGTTATGAATATTAATATATTATAAAACAAAAATAATAACTCAGATTAGATAGCACAAGACCGCTGAAACTTTTAAATTTAAGTAGTGGTAAAGATATGTACCTAAAGCTGAATCGAAATTATTGAAGCCTTGGCGTCGATTTTTGCTATTTCAAAATTATAGAGTGCGCTGTTGTATAATCAAATGTCAGTTTTTGCTTAAATTTAATCTTTTTAATTGTTTAAATCGAGAACGGACATTTTGGACTAAGTTTATTGCTGTTTGTTTAGTAATTAATTCAGTGCGCAGATCAACAAAATTATTAAAAAATTATAGATGGAACAAATAGCAAGGGTTTTTAAAAATCTTTTGAAGAAACGTCATTTATATAACATTTAAAAATCCTGATGAAGCTAGCCAAAAGGAAAAAATTTCGTTTAATTCAAGTTGGAGAAATTGTGCATTTCTACTTTCTTTGAAACTTGTGAAAAATACTTTTGGCTTATATGTTTAATGGATGAAAATTTATATATTTCAACCATGCAAAAAAGCATTTTAATCAGAAAACTCCAATAACAAAGTAATTATACTGTACTGAGATATACTAACAAGCTCAGGAATTAAAAGCCGATGTTCTAAACAAGTCCAATTTTGTATATAGCTGATGTTACCTAACTTCATAGCCAGATTAGATTTTACAATGCGGAATTTGTACAAGAACAGTAATTTTCAGAAAAATTTAAATTTTTGTCTGAAATACAGAGAGAATAAAAGTAAACTAAAATGGTAACATATATCTTTTGTTTTCTAAAATGTAAATGGCATCATTTTTTTATTTTGCGTTTTGAAAATACTGCAACTTTTCCTAGCGCTCTAGTAAAGTTAAATGAACATTTTGATTATGACTAGAAATGATCAGACAAAAACTAAACACGTTTCTGACTTATTTTGACGAAAACAGTAAGAGGAGTTTCTGGTGCTCGCAAAAATTTCGTGGAGTCAGTTTCTATCTACTTATTTAGCTTGATTGAAAATTCGGCACTTAGTGGCACTCGCATTCGCATTCGGCACTTAAACATAGGCACTGATATACCCATAAAGTGTAGATTTGATTTTTCAGTGTCTGGGATCCCCCCCCCCCTCAGGGTGACTAGTAGTCACCCTGCGGGGGGCACCCCAGACACTTAAAAATCAAATCTACACTTTATGGGTATATCAGTGCCTATGTTTAACATATGACTGAGGCTTAGGCTGAGGCTTAGGCTTAAGGCCGGTTTACACGAGGCAACTTTGCAGCAACTTATTTTGGGAAGCAACTTTGAAGCAACTTTTGTTGCTGAGAAACTGCTTACGATTTGGCGTTTATACGAGGCGACTTGAAGGCAAGTTTATCTAGCAACTTTCTCTTAGCAGCCAATGACAATTCCGCGCGCCTAAAATTCAAAAGATGTGGCTTTGCTTGATTGGCTGTTTCCTGTGAGTTGCCTGAAAAAGTCGCTTCAGGAACGAGTGAAAATTTCAAGTTGCTTACTGGTTGCTTGCGATTTTATGAGCGTTCACACTGGGCAACTTACAAGTAACTTTCAGTTGCTACAGAGTTGCTAACAAAAAGTTGCCTGAAAGTTGCATCAAAGTTGCCTCGTGTGAACCGGCCTTTAGTGTCAGGCTTAGGCTGAGGCTAAGGCTTAGGCTTAGGGCCCGGCTCCGGTCGATCCCTGCTTTACACATATGCGTAATTACACATACACCTCTGTTATACTGCATAAGAATTTACACTATTAGTGCGCCGGGTTTTACCCACTTTATTAAATTCTGTGTGCGCCGGACTGGGGCCGGGGCCGGGTTTTTTTACCCATGTGCGCCGGGGCCGGAGCCGGGTTTTACCCAGACCCAATTTTCCTCTATTTTTACTTATTTTTAAGGTAATTAAGCGAATTTTAGCTATTTTCGCTAATTTTTTGAAAATATTCGATTTTTGGCTAAAAATTTGCAAAAATGGAGGTAGGTGGTTGAAAATTTTTAGGGGGAGGGTCGGCCGAATGCCAGTTTGGTGGGAGGGGCATAGGTGTGTTGGGGGTGGGGGGAAAGTGGGGGTGGGGGACTCCACAAAATGACAAATTTTCGCGAAGTGGTCAAAAACATAGGTGTACCTTGAGAAAACGTTGGGGGAGGGGGTAGCCCATAGTTTCACCAGGGGGGGGGGGGGTTTGGGGGGGGTTTCCCCCCCAAATTTTGGACCAACTTTACACCCCCACAGATTTTTTGACTTTCCCTCCCCCCACTTTTGGTTACCCCCCCCCGAACCCCCCGCTCCCCCAGCACTTTTTGGGGCCGAAAAGTTAGCTAAATTTTGCCAAAAAATGGTCATTTTTTGAAAATTTTTTCTCAATTTTTGGCTTAAAATCGCTTTAAAACCGTGTAAAAACCTAAAATGATAAAAACAAGCCTTGTTTTGACGAAAAAAGCGTTAAAATACAGAAAATTTTGCATTTTTAGGCCATTTTTTGGATTTCCTGAGGTCCGAATTTTGGGGGGGGGTGCGTGCGGGGGGGGGGGTACTCCCCATCACTTTTTGGCGGTCGACCACCAAATTTCCGGAGCTTGCCCCCCCAACCAAAATTTCCGGTGAAACTATGGGGTAGCCGAAATTAGGGTGGGTGGGGTCAGCCGGTTTGAGGTGAGGTCACAGGAAGAACTTTTCCGTTAAAAATACATTAAGTTTTCATTGTAAAATGGCTATGAAACAATGCCGCCAATTTACAACAATTTTACCATAGTTTTTCAATGCGCAAGGTACGATGGTTTTACAACATTTATACAACACTATTTTAACGGTTTTTTACAAATTTACAACGTTTTTACAATAATTGTATCCAGATCTATAACGGTTGTGCTTCGTTTTTACCGCTAAATTACCATAAACTTATCACGTTTATAAAATGGTTTTACAATGATTTTACCACGTATAAAAAACGTTGTAAATAAATTAGTACTAACTTAGATTGTAATTACCATGTTTTTACAACGTATTTACAACGTTTTTATAACAGTGTACATACGTCGTAAACGCTTCAGGCAAGGTTACAATGTTTGTTCTATGGATTTATAACGAACTTACCATGAATTTACAATATCTTTACAACATTGTAAAAGCGTGGTAAATGGTATTACTGCTGGTTATTGATATCCAGGGTATTTTTACAGGGGTGGAGGGCATATGTGTGTTAGGGGACGGGGCGGGAGGTCTCCACCACTCAAATGGGTGAGGTCTCCGACCCCCACCCCCAAATTTTTGGATACCCCTACCCGCCCTATATCGGCTTTTCGGCGACCGCCCTCCCTAAAAATTTTCAAAACCTCTGCCTAAATTTTTGAAAATTTTTTGCCTAAAGCTGGAAATTTTTTAAAAAATCACGAAAAATTTGCGAACTAAAATTCGCTTAATTATGCTAACAATCGCTAAATAATACGTAGCTAAAAATTGATAAATTTTTCAGATTTTGTCCACAAAACCGATTTTTCACCGACCCCCTCCCCTCAAAAATTTTTCTTACCCTTCCCCTCAAGTCGACTTTTTCCCGACCCCTCTCCCCCCTTTTCGCCATGAGTTTCTGTATTAATTTTGGCAGTGCGCCAAATCTGACATTGTCGGCCACCTTGAAAAAGTGTCAAACAAAGAAGATATGTTCCTGAACAAGTTTGCATGTTGTTAACTGCAAATGGTGTTTTAATTAATCAAATATGTGCTGAAATTTTGTGGATCGTTCAATATTTTAGTACAACAATGCTATCTTAATATCTAGCTGGGTGGTTACCTTCCCCCAGTCACTTTTTCACTTTACGGGGTGAAGTTGACCAATTAATAAACTTCGCCCCATCGACACAAACTTCGATTTATGCTACTTTTAAAATGTATTTCTACGATTTTTCGTCCGCAAATTTGGATTCTAAGTAGTTTTAATCAAAAATAAATAAATTTAACATCGGCCGTGTCGTTTAGACGTTACTTACAAAGTGAAATTGGTGATGACTTAAGTTAAGTCACTTCACTTATATTCGGAGAGTTTGATATATAGTTTGATTCTTGCCATTTTGTTCGCGAATATTATGTAGGGGCGCGATAGCGCCCCTACATAATATGGGTGTAAAGGCGTCTGCGCGGTCCTCTGGAGACCGTGTTGGCCTGGTGCCAGCTAATTAAAGGCCCGGGAGTGGTAAAAAGGTTACCATCGTAAACAACTCGAGTAGTACTACAAGTACCACCATACTTTTGGTTCGAATTCAAAACTTCGAATTTTTGCACTAGGCGATAGTTACCGTGCGTTTGTTTTTTTTTCTGAGTAAATAACGCTTATTGGAAATGCATTTTACGGCGAAGTGTTGGAACGATGTGGGCATTTTGGCACCATACTACTATTATATGTTGGTAGACAGGATCCCCCCATGCTACCTTTTTTGGTCATTTTGGCACCTGGCCAATTTTGGCTCTGTGCCAAGGTCCCAAAGTCGGACTTTCGCTATTTTTCGCAAACTTTGGTCACACTTTTCTAGAACTGGTTAGAAGTTGGAGAGGTCTAGTATCTTTTGTTGAAAACTACCAGTAGGGGTGCATAAAGTAACGAGGGGGATTTTTTAATTTTGCTCCCTAGCTTTCAGGACATGTGCCCAAACTTTGCATTTTTTGGACAGTTTGGGCGAAAAGTTTCTAAGTCCCACTTTTACTAGAAATGCCCTAAAAGTCACTAAAAATGGCATTTTTCGGCCTCGGGGTGGTACCCATATATAGTAAATCGGGGTCGCTGAAAACGATGAGCATACTGCCGATACCGCCCGAAGTGACCACTGGTCAGCATGGCTCCCGTGGTTCCTCGCCCAGGGTCAAAGTTGGGAAAACTCACTCTAAACAGCGTTTTTCGGCGTTTTGGTCGGGGGCATATATAGTAAATCGACTACGCTCGTTTCAATGGGCATATCGCCGAAACCGACGGAAGTGACCACTGGTCACTACAGCCTATGGGGCCTATTGACCACTGGTCAAACGGCCTAAAACTGCGTTTTTCGGCGTTTTGGTCGGGGGCATATATAGTAAATCGACTACGCTCGTTTCAATGGGCATGTCGCCGAAATCGACGGAAGTGACCACTGGTCACTACAGCCTGTGGGGCCTATTGACCACTGGTAAAACGGCCTAAAACGGCGTTTTTCGGCGTTTTGGTCGGGGGCATATATAGTAAATCGACTACGCTCGTTTCAACGGGCATATCGCCGAAACCGGCGGAAGTGACCACTGGTCACTACAGCCTATGGGGCCTATTGACCACTGGTCAAACGGCATAAAACTGCGTTTTTCGGCGTTTTGGTCGGGGGCATATATAGTAAATCGACTACGCTCGTTTCAATGGGCATATCGCCGAAACCGACGGAAGTGACCACTGGTCACTACAGCCTGTGGGGCCTATTGACCACTGGTCAAACGGCCTAAAACGGCGTTTTTCGGCGATTTGGTCGGGGGCATATATAGTAAATCGACTCGCCGAAACCGGCGGAAGTGACCACTGGTCACTACAGCCTATGGGGCCTATTGACCACTGGTCAAACGGCATAAAACTGCGTTTTTCGGCGTTTTGGTCGGGGGCATATATAGTAAATCGACTACGCTCGTTTCAATGGGCATATCGCCGAAACCGACGGAAGTGACCACTGGTCACTACAGCCTGTGGGGCCTATTGACCACTGGTCAAACGGCCTAAAACGGCGTTTTTCGGCGTTTTGGTCGGGGCATATATAGTAAATCGACTACGCTCGTTTCAATGGGCATATTGCCGAAACCGACGGAAATGACCACTGGTCACTACAGCCTGTGGGGCCTACTGACCACTGGTCAAACCGCCTAAAACAACGTTTTTCGGCGCTATGGCGGTATCCATATAGTAAATCCGTGTCGCTGAACACGATGGGCATACTGTCGAACTCTTTGGGGAGGCGAAACAGTTTTATCCTTATACTACCCACAAACACAGGTTGCAGCGGCCGAAGCTTGGGGCGTAGGTGAGAATTCAGTGGTACTATATATTTATATATCAGTTTTCTGCTCTACGTACGGCACTGTTTAAGCTCCTTGTATCCATTACCGCATTTCTGGAAAGGGATCCTTTAAAATGAGAGAAGGACAAGAAATAAAAATGCTCCTCTGGAGCATGAAAAAAGTAATATGGGTTATGGTGAGGTTGTAAAATCAAGAGAGGACTAGTCTTTAAAATGCTTAATATGGGGCTAGGTTCAAAAATAGAAGAGGACTAGGTTGTGAGCGAATTAATATGGGCACAGCTTCGCCGAACAACCCATATTCGCGGGATTTCACGTTTCGTCTTAGCTTAGAGCTATCAATGTCAGTCAATAACAAATTTAAGCGTTGAATACTCAACTCATTGAATATAGCTGTTTGCATGCACTGTTGGACTAGCTAGGAATATATATATACGTAAATTATCATCATTTTGTTGTGTTGAACTACGGCAGGCTCTACAACTAGGAGAGATCTAAGGCTATGATGCCAAAGCTATTGGTCCAAGTCAGGAGGAAATAGAAGATCGTAGGAGAGTCCTAAATTATTCGTGAATATAAATTTTCCGTATAAATGGATACGTAAATTGCGCAGGTTAGTATAAAGCATTTATCGAAGAAAACGTTTGCTAAAATAAAAGTTCGAATAAAGCTCGAACACATACCGTAGCTGTAGATTATTTATGAACTATAAACTAAATGTATCGTGGATATGCATAATAATTTACATTTACAAACCGCGAATATGGGTTGTTCGGCGAAGCTGTGCCCATATTAATTCGCTCACAACCTAGTCCTCTTCTATTTTTGAACCTAGCCCCATATTAAGCATTTTAAAGACTAGTCCTCTCTTGATTTTACAACCTCACCATAACCCATATTACTTTTTTCATGCTCCAGAGGAGCATTTTTATTTCTTGTATATATATATACTTTATTCTTTTTCCATTAATTCCAGATTTTCTCGCTACTAAAATTTATTTTGTCCCTACCCCATCCCAGCCTCATTATATAACTTGACCCTCCAACCTTGTTCGAAAATTTCCGGGGCAAGCATCCACTGTGTTTATATATTGTTTTATGTATACTCCTCGTTTTCTTGCTCTGCTCTTATTCTGGAGACTGAGTCGCTGAGGGACGACTTCAATTTGTGTACATTGGGGGGCCCCCACCTGTAATAGTCAAAACCTTCATTACGTTACATTCTGTTGATGTTTTTAGCAGGCCCAGCCTCGTATCATTTTTTAAAATAAACACAGTGGTCAGCTTTCCCCCTGGAAGGGAGAGATATGGTCATGCTATGCGTTTATAAGTCATTTTAAGGCACTGGTCAACTTCACCCCAACCCTGGGGTGAAGTTGGCCACCCATTATATATTTTTTAAAAAATAAGCCGGACAGTACATTGTACTGCCGACTTTTTGATTTAAATGAACTCTCCTCACTAGCACCCATCTTTTAAGACATTGATTGTAGCCGTAGAGTCTATGCTGCGACCTAGGCAGAAGGTCAAAACTCGAAAGTGGTCATCTTCACCCCACCTTACCGTAAGTCAGGGGGGAACAACGGTTTTCGAAATAAGGTTATTACTCGCTACAGACTGTAGCTACACTGTAGCCAGACGCTTTATATACCAGCATGTAGGGCTTGGCCTGTACTTTCCTTTCCTACTTCGGCATGGCTATTTTTATCTTAAATCCTGGCATTTTTGAAAGCTTTTTACCAATTTTTTGGCTCTTTGCAAAAGATTACATATATACCGCGGGAAGCCACCCGCCCGGGAACGATCCGTAAAAATATATACCCTGATATCACCAAAGCAGTGCATGGTGCATCTGGGCTTTTTTAGCCAAAAAATTGGGGTTGGCGTACCTAGGTGTGGCTGGGCAAAAAAAACCGGGGGAGGGGGGCCATAGGTTTAACGGAGATTTGGGGTGGGGGGCTCCCCCAAACATTTTTTGAGGGCTCCTCCGGAGACCCCCACGCCCACCAACCCCTCCCCCAAAATTTATACATTTTTATGCCAAAAATAGCATTTTCAGTGATAAAAACATTTAGCCATAAAGCAATTTAACATTTGACAGTGGGTTTAAACTCAAAAACCTGATTGCCAACATGTTTCTAAGTTCAAAATAAGGTCAATATTGAGTCATAGTCCATGATATGTACAATTAAAAACATGTATATACATATCGCAATAATAAACACTTTAAGCCAAAAATTTGGAAATTTTTGAAGCTTTTTGCATTATTTATATACCTTAAAAATACCCAAGTTTTGGACATCTTTCCGGCCTTCGGCACGACTGTCCCCCCCAGTTGGGGGGACGTCCCCCACAAAGTTTTGAAAGAGGGTTGAAAAAACCTTATATATATACTCATATGGACCCTTTAAAACTTTTCACGCTGAAAACATGTTTGGCATTGTTTTGGTGGTTTTGAAAAGAGCCTGAAAATCGAGCCCTGGCGGCTGACATACGTATTTTAACTGAGTAGCATAGATGTACGTAATTGAGGGGGGCAACCCCATCCCCCAATTTTTGAGGACTCCCTGGCCCGCCCACTTTTCGGTTCCCCCTCCACTTTTCGGAGCCCCCCCGCTTTCATTTTTTTGGGGGTCGCCCAAACGTGTCGAAAAATTGAGTTTTTGGGGTCAAATTTTCAAAAATTTTCTGAATTTTTAGCTAATTTATGGACTTATAAGTTAATTTCAAGCTTAAAAACAGCGATTTTTTTATTTTTCCTAAAAATGCTAATTGTTAGCTAAACATTTTGGTATTTTATACCTTGGACTCGCCCCCCCACTTCCCCCTCCTTAGGGGGGGGGCGAAGCCCCCCCCACTTTCAAAACCCTAAAAAAATGCCAGGCCCTTGTGCCACGATGGCTCGCAAAATTGGCCAAATTAGTATATATAGATTACGTATATATATTTTTAGGGTATATATATAAATTAGAGATGCACCGGGGCCGGGGCCGGGCTTGGAAATTGGGGGTCCAAATCGAAAATTTTCAAAAATTTTCAGGAAAATTCAAATTTTGCAATAATTTTTGATATATATATATATATATATAAACGTTACTATCGTTGTTTTCATTCGTATCGGCGGGAAACCAAACGATTTGTAACACTTTTTGACTGTCGAAAATTCAAAATTTTGGACAAAAAAATGTCAAAAATTTACAAAATTTTGCTAAAGTTTGGTCCCGGTCGGTACCGGGGCCTGACCACCGGGGCCGGGGCCTGACTACCGGGGCCGGGGCCAGGCCCCGGTGCATCCCTAATATAAATTTTAAATGACTCAGAAACATATTGGCAATCAAAGTTTCTAGTTCAAAACCCTGCCCCCTGGCCAATGTTATATTTATATTTATATATATATATATATATATATATATATATATTGTATATATACTTTATGGTGGTTGGTGTGTGACATTAGAAACTGCTGAAAATACGATTTTTAGCAATAAAATAGAAACATTTTGTTGGAGGTTTTCTGGCTTACTTCTAGGCCAAAATTTATGGGGGGGGCGATATGGGGGGCTCACCGAAAATGGGGGGCATATTTTTTGACAAATGTTTAGGTTTTTTGCGTAAAAAATGCTAAAAATCGCTAAAAAATAACTAATTTTTGGTGTTTTTTAAGCTAAAACAGTGGAAATTTAGGTAAAAATCCGGCGAAGCCGGAAAAATTTTTGAAAATTTTGGCTAAAAATGGCAAAAAATGGCAATTTTTGGGGTTATGGGGGGAGGTCGGAATTTATGGGGGGGCTCTCGAAATGGGGGGGATGTCGCCGAATGGGGGGGGGGCCACCACCCCCCCCCCCACCCCCAGTAGAAGTAAGCCAGGGTTTTGGGTCGTGGATCTAAAAATGAGCCCCCAATACTTCGGAGGAGGGGGAGGGAGGGGGCCCTAATTGGTAATCCCCATCATTCGAGAAGCCCCTCACATGACAGACCCCCAATGATTTCCGACCTTCCCCCATAATCTAATTGCCAGATTTTATCATTCCTACCTTAAGAAAACCGTTTCAAAACTTTATCCGGCTCCGCTTTTCTGTTTCGCCGGTAACGATAATTTAACGCCGGTAACCAACCGATAACGGTAATTTCAGCGACCTTGACTTTCCTGCCACAAATTTCGGTCTAAAAATAAGCCGGGCCCACATCACTTCGCTGATAGCACAAAACAAAGTTAACTTTTTGAGAAGTTCGCAAAGTCCGTAAACTTCGTGAAGCAAGCGACATATCGCTAAATTTAGAGAAGCTAGCGAAAAAGTTAGCCAGCTAATTTGAGGGTTTTTTCCATATCTATACACCAAAAAATTGGAAAAAATTTAAAATCTAATTTGGACTAAAGATTTGCTGCCTCGCGAAGTTCGCTAAAAGTTCAGCGAAGTTCCCGAAGATTTTAGCGAAATTCCTTTAACCTTCGCTAAAATCTTCGCGAAATTCGCTAAAAACTTGGCGCATTTCGCGAAACTTCGCCAAACTTCGCGAACTTCGCGAAAGCAGCAAGTCTTGAGTCCGAATTAGATTTTAAATTTTTTTGCAAATTTTTGGTAGATATGGAGAAAACCTATCAAATTAGCTAGGTGGCGATTTCTCCAAGTTCGCAAACTTTTTCGCGAACTTCTCCAAATGTAGTGAGATGTCGCTTGCTTTGCGAAGTTCGCGGAGTTTGCGAACTTCCCCAAAAATCAACTTTGTTTTGAGCTATACTGTACGTCTGTATATACATGTTTACATAGACGTACTGGGCTTATTCTACTGCGGCGGCCTCCTAACAAACGACCTTGTCCTCCCCAAAATTCGTTCTCCCCCCAAAAGTCCCCCTCCCAAAAAGTGGGTGCCCCTTTAGGCATCAATTTTTGCGATAAAAAAATCGCTCCAGAAGGCCAAAATTTCTAAGATTTTTACTCACTTTTTGAACATTTTAACACTAAATCCGCTTATTTTTGCACTAAAAACGAACCTTTTGGCGATTGCTATAAAAATAGCGCAACTTTTAGCATGCTTTTAGAAACATTTTGACAAATACTCTTTCACCCACCCCCGAGGGCCCCCAAGAAAAATTCCTCAGAATAAGCCCAGACGACAGACGTATACAACGTACACAATATTAAAATTAAGTTAAAAATGACATAATACGTACCTATTTACCGGATGAAGCCTTGTTTCTTCGGCAGAATAAAGAAACAAAGATGGAACTGGCAGAAGGAAATAATAAATGAGCAATTTAGCAGAGTGTATTTGTTCGAATAATTAACGAAGGGAAAGCGAGATAAAACAAGACAGTGAGTAACGGCAAGATACAATGACTGTTTCATGTCTTTACAATGTTAAAAAGCCATTTTAAAATCGTGGTAAATATTACCATGATTTTACCATAATTCTACCACGTTATACACTTGTTGTACATTCATTTTATTTTTTTACAACACTAATATTGTGCTTTTAACATGTATTTAACACAGTGTAACTCCACTGAAAACACGTTGTAAAAAATCTACATTGATTTTACCATATTGTAAATTCATTGTAAAATCATTGCAAAATGTTATACACCTTTTTTACAATGTTATAAATTCATTGTAAAAACGTTGTAAATTTTTTAAAACGAAAGTATAATGTTGTAAAAACATGGTATTCCTGTTGTAAAAAATGACAATGTGTTTACAATATTAAAATTTCATTGTAAATTCAGTGAATTTACAATGAATATTTAACGGATTTATAACGCTAGTTCTTCCTGTGGGTGGGGTCCGGAATAATCGAATTTGGGGGAGGGGTAAAAATTTTTCGGTCAAAAATTTAGAAAAAATTTGCGAATTCGCTGAAAAAACGCTATGTCCAACTAAAAATCAACAATATTTCTTCATTTTTGCTCATTTGTTCGAAAAAACATGGACTTTTTCCGAAAAATTTCCAATTTTTACTAATTTTGAGGCAAAATTTTCATAATTTTGAGAGTGGGGTCTGGCAAATTTGGGTGGGTGGGGTCTGTACCATGTCGTAAAATCGTTGTAAAAATTGTAAAACCATTGTAAATTGGTCCAATTTCATTTACAAAGATTTTACAACGGATTAACCACAATTTTACAACGTAGTAAAAATATTGCAAATACGTATAAAAACCGAGGAAAAATCGTTGTAAATTTGTTGATATCTCATGGTAAAAACGGATATAAACATTGTAAATCCATTAAAAACTATTAAAATTTCATAAAAGTTCCGTGGTAAAATCATGGTAAAATCGTTGTACCGGTGTAACGGTGTAACGGTTATTTGGGGTGGGGGAGGCTCCCCCCAACCTTTTCCGGGGGGCCCCCTCTGGAGACCCCCCAGGACCCCCCCAACCCTCCCCCAAAAATTTTTTCTTTTTTATGCCAAAAATCGCATTTTCAGCCGTTCCTAATGATAAAAACATCTATGTAACCATTAAGTATATAATTTGAACATTAGACAGGTGGTTTTAAACTCAAAAACTTGATTGCCAACATGTTTCCAAGTCCAAAATAAGGCCAATATTGAGTCATAAGATGCATAATACAGTTAAAAACGTGTATTTCTCATAATAATAAACAGTTTAAGCCAAAAATTTGGACATTTTTGAAAATTTTTTCAGAATTTACCCTAAACATATATATAGTCAGGGCGGGGAAAAACACATATACGGAACTAAGGCTGTATAGCCATGGGGAGAAAAACCCACTTTTTCGGATTTTGGCTGGAACTTTTTTGTTATAAGGGCTGCTGAGAACTCTACCATCGTACTTGGCGTACTTAGAACTTTCTTTTAAGCCCATTTGCACTTCTCTAGGTTGTACCGTTAGGCCGGTATAATGCAAAAAGTAGCGGGGGAAAAAAACCCAATGGGGGGAAAAAACCCAAATGGGGGGAAAATAAACCCACCCCTCACAGGTCCTAAAAATTGTCGTAGCGCGATTCTGACACTTCCTGTGTAAAATTCAACTCTTTTTTAGTTAGTACGAGTCAAAAAACCCGACCTAGGTAGCTTTTTTGAGATCTCATGTGCCATTGAAAATGCAGCATCAAATGGACAGGTTTCATAAAGTTTAACACATAAACATAGGGCAATTTTTGAAAAATGCTAAAAACGATGTAATTTGATAAAACTTATTATTCTAACGTGTAGAGAATGGTTTTTTACGTACAATTGGCTATTAAAAGTCACAATTAGACCTCTGCTGGGTCATCCAGCAGCGAAATTGCACTTTTAGGGTTTTATGCCTCTAGCTACCCAACTATTCAAAATTGTCCAAATCTGACAGCATAGGGTGACGCAGCGTCCTCGATAATATCGTACTACAGTCCCCAATTGTTTCCCAGTTGAGCTGGTAAAAAATTTTTCAAAAAAATTTGGGTGGGTTTTTCCCCCCAAAGTGGGTTTTTTCCCCGCCACGTTTGGCAATGTGCCAGTCTAACGGTGCATCGGATCGGTCTAATTTTTGCTGTGTGCAAAGAGGAAGACTTGCCATCATTGCAGATATTTGCAAAACTTTTCTAGCCCAACCCAGTCAAAAGTTACATCGGTCCAAACTTTTGCCAAATTTTTGGAAGGTTGGACCAAAAAGTAGGTATCATTTTCAAAATGTCATAAAATGAGCGAACGAAAGAGTGAACCAAATGACCTGATCTTTGCACACATAGGTTAGAAAGAGTCGCGCTTTCTGCTGGTATGTTTTGGAGCTCCTAGCTCCAACCCGTGACCCAGGAGGCGGGTGGGTTTTTCCCCCCAAAAAGGGGGTGGGTTTTTTCACCCCATGGCTATTACTGTTTTGTCTTAAGGCTGAGAGAGCTTGCGTTTGTATATACCTTGGTGTATATTGCTCCTAGTTCTATCGATTCATGTATAGAAATCCGCCTGGTCCCTTGTACATCAGTAGCAATAATCGATTTTGTCTGTGTTTTTTCTCCCCGCACTTTGGGGAAAAAACACACCGGCGGGGAAAAACACGAAATGATCCTGGGTGTTCCGCGGGACACTAATTGTTACATATTAAAGGTTGTTTGTACATTTTTGGCCATGCTAAATAACATAGTGCACTTTGTTTCCAGTAGAAAGCTGCTTATCGGACATAGTCAGATGCATTTTATGTCAAGGCACCTGAACCCATGAAATGATCGCAAATCGCAGCAAAAGCGGCACCAGACAACTATTATAGGGGGGCGCGAGAGCGACCCCCTATAATATGGGTGTAAAAGGCGCTGCGCGGCCCTATGAGACTCGTTCGAGCACCGTGCCAGCTCAATACTGAACGAAACTCGGCAAGTTTGGTATCGTTCGAATCTACACGACGAGTACAACAAGTTGCAAAAAAGTTTTGGTCAAAATTTTCAACTTTGAAAATTTTCGCTTCCGGACAAGTTAGGTCCGTTTGTTTTTTTTTTCTGTGTTAGTCACGCTTGGAAAAGGGCTATTTTGTGCAGAGGTGTTTGAAAGATGTGAGCATTTTCAGCCGGAAAGGTTTATATTTTCTGAATGCCGACTAGTAACAAAAATGCCCTAACGGTCATTGCTAAAGGGGAGAATAGGGAAATGCTGCTAAAGCGGAAAAATGCCAATAGTTTCGTGCAGATTAATGTTTACTCAGCGCCTAAAATTATTGAAACCAGCTTTTTGGCGCTGACTGCTGGACTGAACACTGTGATGGTGTCATGTAACGTGGCCTCCGCTGTGACTGAATGAAATGAATATGAAACAGTCGCTATCAAAAAAATTAGTTACCGCGCCCCTATAGCAAAATACGTCTACGTACTGTATGTACATAAACGCATTTGGCTTCGTCAAGTCCATTTAAATTCTCCACCACGATAGCGTATATAGCACATACAATACATAAACCACGTGTAAGTATATTTAACACGATAAATTTTGTTGAACCTCCTGAGCAACATGTGCAAACCAAGGTTAGCATAATGCGTGAGTTCATACATTCAGCTTTACGCAA
>JASAND010025321.1:0-20979 GCA_030248195.1 Trissonchulus latispiculum
GCATGCGGCCATGCCCCGTCAGGATTCGGAAAAAAAGCGGTAACTTGGACGAAGGGCGCAGATGAGCTAAAAACATATAATTTTGGTGCTGGGTGAATTTAATGTTTGGTCATACACTTCTACTGCTTCAGAGGTCAAGATGTCCTCTGATTTTGGCAAAACACAACTTTTCTGCTTCATTCCTGAACATAGTTTGTTTTTAGCGCCAGGAAGACTACATCACAACGCAAATTTTGTGACGCAAATGAAATTTGTTCTGACATAATAGATTTCTGCTCAAACTAGAAGAAAGTTTTATACAAAGTTATCATAAAAATGGGTTTTTCAAACGTAGTATATAGTTCTAAAAATTTTCTGCTAGGAGATATGATAAAGAGGATTTTCTCTATAGTTTCTTTCGCACTTTTGTGCAGATTTCGCTCATTTTCACTTTATGGTTTGGCCAAATATAGTTGTACATTTATAGTTTAAATGTTTATATAGTTGTTTCATTATTTTCTCCGTAAGTTATGAGCCATTTATTATGTATTCCAATTTGAATATCTATCGGCAAAAATAAAAATTTTTACAGTAAACTCCAGTAAGTTTTCGCATATAAATTTCAAGAATTTGGCTTGATTTTCAAGCGTAACATGTCTAAATATCACAAATTAAACCATTTTAGTCAGTTTCAAACCCGTTAAGCACGATCAGAATTTTTGTTGCAACTTAAATATTGCGGCGAAACAGGCCTACTGGCATCACAAATTTCTCGAAACATTTTTACAGCGATTAGCTTGGAATAGAACATTTCCGAACCATTTTGGCGAAATGGATCCACTGAACCTCAAAGATTTCCTGGGTTTAACGAAAACATAACCCTTCATTTGAAAAATTGCCATTTTTGCCATAATGGGTGCCTGACGGGCAGATTTGGATGCAACGACAAAGTTGGACCTCTTGAAAACTGACATAACGGAAGTCAAAATTGTGTTATCCGGAGAAGTAACGTCCGATGAGATAGTTTGACATTTGGCAATTAATTTAAAGGCAAAAATCAAATTGTTTTTAAAAATTTTTAGAAAAAAAATGACTTCTGGTGGCAAAATATCTCGAAACTGGGCAAAGATCACCAGCATGATTTGGTGCATCGTTTGGAAAATCAATTTATTGTGATTTGCTAGGATTAGATTTTTTAGTTAGGCCTTTGCATTTTTGTAATGCTTGCTTAAAGTTGGAATTTTCTGATTTCAGTAACGAAAAACGTCAAATTTCTGATTCAACCGAGTTTTTGAAAATTTGTTTTTCGGAAAATTCGAAAAGTTAACTTTAAAGAAAAATAATTCCAACAAATCGCGGCATATAAATAGACGTTTTTATCTAACGTGCCAAATCGTACCGATTTGCCTTTGCCCAGCTTCAGAGATTTTTTGTCACTAGTCAAAAAATTGAGGCTTTTCCAATTTCCAAATCCTATGTTTAACACAATATGCTGACATCAACTTTGAGGTGAAATTACTCATTAACCGTAAGAGATCCATCCGACTTATTTTTAAAGTCATCAAAATAATGCGGCCGCATGCCCCGTCAGGATTCGGAATTAAGAAAATTTATTTAACTAGACGAAAGAGCTGGAAAATAAACTAAAACATATATAATTTTGGTGCTGGAGTGAGTATCTTCAGATAACCCTACTTCTACTGCCAGAGGTCAAGATGTATCGAAGATTTTTTGGCAAAAACACAACTTTTCTACTTCATTCCTGAGCATAGTTTGTTTTTTGCGCCAGGAGCTACATCACAACTCAAATTTTTTGGCGTGACGCAAATGAAATTTGTTCCGACGCAGCTAGATTTCTGCTCAAACTAGAAGAAAGTTTTATGCAAAGTTATCGCCAAAATGGGTTTCAAACGTAGTATATAGTTCTAAAAATTTTCTGCTGGGGGCTCTGTCCCCAGACCACGCCTGCCTGCGTTCTTACGCACATTGCTGATTTCGCTCATTTTCACACATAAGTTAGCCAAATATGTTGTACATTTATAGTTTAAATGTTTATAAAGTTGTTTCGTTCTGTTCTCCGTAAGTTATGAGCCATTTATTGTGTATTCCAATTTGAATATCAGCAAAAATGAGGGTACTGCAGTAAACTCCAGTAAGTTTTCGCATATAAATTTCAAGAATTTGGCTTGATTTTCTTGCTTATGTCTAAATATCACAAATTAAACCATTTTAGTCAGTTTCAAACCCGTTAAGCACGATCAGAATTTTTGTTGACAAATTTTACGGCGAAACAGGCCTACTGGCATCACAAATTTCTCGAAACATTTTACAGCGATTAACTTAAAATAGAACATTTCCGAACCATTATGAGAAAAATGGATCCTGAACCTGAAAGATTTCGATTGATATAAAACATAGCATATTTTGAAAAATTGCCATTTTTGCCATAATGGGTGCCTGACGGGCAGATTTGGATGCAACGACAAAGTTGGACCACTTAGCTGACATAACTGAAGTCAAAATTGAGCCATCAGAAATAACGTCCGATGAGATATTTTGACATTTGGCAGTTAATTTAAAGGCAAAAATCGAAACATTTTAAAATTTTTGAAAAAGCCTGACTTCTAGTGACAAAAAATCTCGAAACTGGGCAAAGATCACCGCATGATTTGGTATCGTTAGAAAAGTCAATTTATTGTGATTTGCTGGAATTAGATTTTTTAGTTAGGCCTTTGCATTTTTGTAATGCTTGCTTAAAGTTGGAACCCCCCGATTTCAGTAACGAAAAACGTCTAATTTCACAGTCAACAGGTTTCAAAAATTTGTTTACAAAAATTCAAAGGATTAACTCAAAAATCTAATTCCAACAAATCGCAGCATATAAATAGACGTTTCTATCTAACGTACCAAATCATGCCGGTACCTTTGCCCAGCTTCGAGATTTTTTGTCACTAGTCAAAAAATTGAAGCTTTTCCAATTTCCTAATCCTATGTTTAACACAATATACTGACATCAACTTTGAGGTGAAATTACTCATTAACCGTAAGAGATCCATCCGACTTTATTTTTAAAGTCATCAAAATAATATTTTATTTATATATTTTGAAAATATACCAATCGGACAACAAAATATGTGAAAATGAGAAAAATTAGAGATGGTCGAAAAATAGGCCAAAAATGGACCCCCCCCCCCTTATCAGTGGCGCACCCAGAGTTTTCTGACAGGGGAGCGGCACCAAAGTAGAAATTCTTCTTTTTAATTTTTTATTTCTGCACATGTTTCACATGCTTTGAGAATAAGCATGCAGTAGTAGGCTCCATTGATCGAGGTGGTTAAATTGAATTAAATCAGTCTTAGAAGTGAAAGCAGGGGTCTGGGGGGCGCAACCCCCCAGGGACCAATGTTATAAAGCGATTTAACACAGTTAAATCGCTAACCCGGGTTAGCAACCGGGTTATCAACCCTAACCCAATGTTATAAAACTGTGGTTAGCGAAACCGGGGTTTCGCAGATGGGGTTAGGTTTAGGGTTAGGGTTAACCCTTAACCCAATGTTATAACCAAACGTGAGTTTCAAACCCGGGTTAAAATCGGTTTTAAGCCTTGCATAGTCTAAAAAGCTTTACCATTTAGCTGGGAGCTACCGCAGCTTATTGCAATTACCGCAATGATTTTCATTCTTCAATTGCTGTTAAATTTAAATTTTCTCAACTGCTGGGGAATGGGCAGCAAACCCTCGCTCCTGGTATTCTGCACAATAGCTTGTGGTTTTATCCGAATTATATAAACCGTCCTCAGCAGTCACTGAAAAAGTTAAGTTTTAGCGCAAAAATTAAGCAGATTTAGTTCAATGCTTAAAAACATATAGTCAGAGGGGGGAAAAAACAACGATTTTCGAAATAAGGTTATTATTAAGATGTATAGTAGACTTTATATAAGATGTAGGGTTTATTTTATACAGTAAAATAGATTGTTGTATAGTAGTAGTCTCAATATAGACATTTTTTTTACAGTGGGGAAAAAGATAGTGGGAAAAAGATGGCACAAATTTCGTTCTTTACACCATAGCAGCAGATAAATGGCATTTAAAGGCATAAACGCAATATTACTTCTAAAATCGTTGCCGGCAGCCAGGTTAGTATTATCATCGTAAATGCAAATTAGTAATGAGCCAAATTGTAGGAAATTAATTTTGGTTACAAATATTTTTGTAATTTATAATTAATGTTTTTGTTAATTAAATGATAAAATATATTTGCAATATTTAAAGATTGAGTGTTTTATTTATGATGGGTGGAAAATCGACAAAGTGTTAGGGTCATCATGTCGGGTGGAGTTTGATATCAATTGTGAAACTTGATGTCAAGTTATATATCAGATGTTTGGACTTTTTTTTTCGATAGGGATATTTCATTTACAGGGCAGTATATGGCTCTTTGGGGGGAAGGTATGGGGGAAGTTAAGGGAAAATGGTGGTTTTTTGTAAAAAAGAAAGTGTTTTTCCCCTGGGAAAAGGGGGGGAAAAAGGGTTTGGGAGCCCAAGGTGGTAGTTTAGAAAATTAATGTTTTGTTGTTTGTGTTGGGGTAGGGGAAGGGCGGTTTGGTATTTTTTGTTATGTTTTTTTTTTTTTTTTTTTCTTTTATGGGGGGGTTTTTTTTTTTATTTTTTTTTTTCTATATTTTTGGGAATCTTGAAAATTTAACCTCTTGAGCGATTTTTAGGGCAAGATTAGGTAACACCACCAAATGGGGTAAAAACGTTTTGGGGGCGAATTTTGGGAGGGGAAGGGTCGTTTATGCCTCCTTTATTGAAGGAAGCCCAGCAAAAACACTTTGGAGGACAGACCCAGTTTTGAGAAACCCTGGTCCGCATGCCCCGTCACAAAGTTCTGGCTGCGCCACTGATATATACATCTACAATTTTCATTTTTAATCAACGTACGGTTCCTGCACTTGATGTGTTGTATAAAATGCTTTGATGCCCCAAACAATTTTGCAAAGGCACTTTTGAATTATATAGTGGAAAACAAAACATGGCTGATACAATACAACGCTTTAGCATCAACATCAATAAACAAACAATAAACAACCATAAAGTTTTGGAGTAAACTAAAATAAGCAAATGTACACACAAGGCGGGGGTCTGGGGGCGGCAGCCCCCAGCAAAAATTAGGAGAATTTTAAAATTTTTGACTCCAAATCGTATTTTTTAAGCATATTTTCGCTGAAAATTTTTTGCGTACTGTGGCGCAAAGGCCCAAAATTTTTTGCGTATTTCAGAAAAAAATTGCGCAATTTCGCAGTTTGTGGCGCAAAAAACCCAGCTTGCACTGCAGCGTTTTTTTTAAAAATCGGATTTCATCAAATGTTCGTCAATTTTATTTTCTGAACGTCATTTTTATTTGTCCGACGTCAAAAATAAGTTTTTGCAGAAATACAGTTTTGTTTTGATTTTAGGCTATATATATATATTGGTAATTTCGGTTTAATTTTTACCTTGTTGGCGCATGCTGCTTCACATTTCACACTGTCTCTCAAGTATCCTACTTTAACTTACGTACTTACATACAAATATCTGGTGTCTATGCCTGTGTCATGACTTTTATAATTAACAATGATAATGATAAGAATACAAGCGGGGGGGGCGGAGCCCCCCAGAAGTTGAAGGAATTTTTTTGCTTTTTAGATGAAATCGTTCTTCAAATCTTTAATTACTTTCATTTTGCAGAAACAAGAAACTTTTTAAAAATTTCTATACACTTTCTGAAGGGAAAATAAGAATTTTTGCTAAAACTGAATGACATTTTAAGTTTTTCTATTCAAAAATTCGGTAAAAACGTTGGAAATATACGTATATATACGCGCTCGCGAGATTATGTGGAAATGCCTTTTTTGTGTTTTTCCAGTTTTTCTAACTTTCAGATCGCGACGACTGGGCTGCCATCCAGATCTATCTCTAGTAGTTTATAGCATTTATGCAATAAAAGTTCTTGAACATACTGGTACGTACGGATATAAGCTCTCATTCCATTCTAACCGAGAAAATCCGAAGAGAAAGTTTTCAAAGAAAAAATATATGTATATATTCAGCGAAAATGGTATATATGAAAAACATGCATCAAAATGAGATTGAAGAATGAAGTCTCGTAAACTATGGCTTTGCATTTTATACTGATTGACTATTAGTCTTTATTATTGACATCGTCGAAGCTGAAGATAAATCACAAAGACAATATAAAGCGGGGGGTTTGGGGGCGGCAGCCCCAAAAATCCGAGAATTTTTTAAAAAATCACTGTTAAAACACAATAAACTTTGCCATTCTTTTTTAAATTTGAGTGTTACTTCCACATTTTGGCTTCATCATTCTTTCGTCATTTCTATTTTTGCGTCGTCAAAACTATTGTTCATTTCTGCAAACGACGCTATTTTTGACCAAAAAAACCTAGTTGCACTGGACTTTTCCAGCAATTTAAAATGTTGTTGTCTGTGATAGTTTGAAAAATTTGAGGAATCGTCAAAACTTTTTTAAGCCCGTAAAAGGCTAACTTCTGCGTAGCCTTTCGAGTGAACAGGGAACTGATTTGAACTGGGATCTTTTTGGAAAGCACTCCGCTTTCTACAATGCGCAACAAAGTGCTATATATTTGTATATTGTATGTTTACTAATCAGCTTCGTGATGCAATGACAGTAGGTACTCCTGTGTGCAGATTAGAATAGAAATGGATGGAACCAGTAGCGCACATAGGAAATTTTTTCAGGAGGGGGGGCGGACCTCGAAAAAATTTGGGGGGTCTGGGGGCAAAATTTTTGAAAACAAGTCAAAATTCACAAATAACAAATTCAAAAGTAAGGATTTTGAAGCGGGTGGGAGCCGAGTAATCAAAAAATTGTTTGCTTTCGCCAGATGGGCAAGACTTCGAAATTGCCGTTCATCCACGCGCAAGCTGAGAAAATTTTAAAATTATGAAAAACTCCGCAATGGAAACCTTTAAAAAGATTTTTATAAATAAAAGTTGAGAGTATTTTGAAATTATGAACAATCTATGTATAATGGCAACCTTTATTAAAAGATTTAAAATATATTGTATACGTATGCGAAATGAAATGCGTTAGGAACGCAACAAATTTAAAGAAATTATGCCATTAAAGCGCCGAAGTCGAAAAATTGAACGAAATTGAGCTAGAAAAGCGCCGCAGGCGAGAAAATTTGAACGAAATTGAGCCAAAAGCGAAAATATGTCAAAAAGTTGCTATTGAAAGGTTTAAAACGCTGAAATAAGGGTAAATTAAGCAAAAATGAACACAATTTCGCGCCGAAGGCGCAAAATTTTTTGGACTGCTATGTCCGCACTACGCGCGGGCACTAAAATTTTTCCTTTACGTCTGGTTTCGGGGGGGGGGCGGCCGCCCCCCTGCCCCTCCCTAAGTGCGCCCCTGGATGGGAACCTGACAAGCAGATGGAGGGGATCAAATTTTAACTAACATTCTAGGTTTTCTTTAGTAGAGGGGGCGAGGGTGGGGCACTCCCCACTTTTTTGTCTCTAAAAGGTGCCCAGAAAATGTCAAATTTAAAGACTTTCGGTCAAAATAAATCAAATTTTTCCCGCTTCGCCGGAAGTTTTTGGTTCGTAACCGCCTTTTGATACTGAACTTGATTTGTGATAACTTTTTAGCTTTGTTGTAGCAGTAAACGTAGAAAACACGCAATTTTTACCTTATTTTTAGCATTTTTACTCATTTTATCCCCCACACTTGTGGACTCCACCCACAAGTGGGTGGGGGGAATTCCCCAGCGTGGGGTAATAACTATTTCCAAATCTCGTCACTTGTCGTGCAGCAATACGAAACTCTTTGTTGACAATTCCTGCCGCCTACACCTCTAGCTTATGCGCGTCTGGCGAACGCGAGAAGCAAAAAATATTCGGCTCGATCCCCCTCATTTCAAAATTCTATGCTGCCCATGTTCTCCGTACTTTTTGGCCTAGAGAAATCCCAGAATAAAATACATCCAGGTTCAACAGTCATACCAGGCTCCTGAATTCCTTCATTCAGCAACAACAGTCCTGCAGTATCGGCCGGTATCCCTCCGCCTCCACTACTCCCACCAGTGATAGTCTGTCGCAAAGATCCACTGTCAGAGGAAGGAGGGAGGATTCCAGAACCGCCGCCGCCGCCCATTTCAAATCCAACCAGACCAGCGCCTGCAGAGGTGGCATAGCGAAGCAGATGCGTCGAGTCGATCTTACGTATGCGCTGTCGGGCCTTGCCAAATAGGTCTGAAAAAGTGAACACAGGAGTATGATTGCGAAAAACAATATATACGTATAGATGTATATACGTAGCAATTTTCAAAGTCTCAAATGGTCTTTAAAATTCTCGGGTTACGCAGAAAGATCTGACAATTTCAGCAAAACACGCTTACGTAAATTTAACTAATGTAGTAATGTACAATTATATTACCAAAGGAAAACAGAAAGCTGTAGAAAATAACTCGAGAAATTAGAAAAACAACAAAAAGGACATGTTTATATAAACCTTTTAAGTGAACCAAAACGTCGTCGTCTCCGGTGCGATGATCCTCTATAAAGTGAACCTGAAGCTGAGTGACATCTCCCAAATCCTTCATGCAAATGGGACACAAAAATCCCTCCTTAATCCCGGATCCAGCCAAAAGAACATCCTCTTCGGCTTCATCCATAAACAAGTCTAAAGAAGTAAAACTAACGGTTAAAATGACACGCAGTGGTAATTTTTCAAAAATCCTAAATAAATTTTTGATATTGTGTCTAAAATTTTTCAAAAAAGTTACCAAGTCGAATTTTCGCCAGCGGGGAGCGTAGGTGTGTGTGGCTGACGAAAACAGTGGGGTTGGGGTTTGAAAAAGAAGTTGCCTGGCTAGAAATGGGGAGAGTCGTCGGAAAAGGTCAATTTTGGAGAAGGGTGGTTAGAAAAATTTTCGAGGGTCGGCGAAAAATCGGTTTTTCTGTCATATAGTCGGGGCGGGTAAAAAAAAGAACGCCTGGGGGAAGAAGGTTCCTACTTTATCCGTCTAAGCCCTAGAAAACTCTAGTATGGTGCCTCAACTAGGAAAACTTCAGAAAACATTTAAATGCTGTATATAAACGCTGTAAAAATCGTCAAAATAACACTAGGAACATTTTTCCATTTTCTCCACCCCATCGGAAAAAATGAAAAAAACGGATCCTTTTTTCCAGTTCATTTTCCTCGCCCATCCCTAGCGTGGGGTATCCAGCCCAAATTTCCGACTCCCTTTGTCCCTTCAGAAAATTTTAATTTCCCTGCCCCACCCAACTGTCGAGTACTATATATACAAGTAACAAAAATGCTCCGCACAAAGGAGGATAATATGTGTGTGATGGCCTGTGTCTATCCTTAAAATTGATGAAATAAAGACAAAAATGTACATATATATACACCACAACAAGTTTGGGTAAATGGCTCTATGACGGAAGTTGATTAGTTCGCTTAGGGTTTTCATTTGATGCCAAAGTTCACCACTTTTGAAAAATTTCATTTTTGGCCCAAAATCGTCTAAGACCCCACCCCACCACAGCACTCTACAGCCACTTTGAGCATGCAGTTCTATGACAAAAGTTGCTCAGCTCACTTAGGGCTTTCATTTGATACCAAATTTGACCATTTTTGAAAAATTTCATTTTGGACCCAAAATCGTCTAAGTCCCCACCCCACCCCACCACAGCACTCTACAGCCACTTTAGGTACGCACTTCTATGACAAAAGTTGCTCAGTTCGATGCGGGTTTTCATTTGGTATCAAATTTGACCACTTTTGAAAAATTTTAATTTCGACCACTTGAACCCCTCCACCCGACGGACCCTCCCGACGGCAAAGTGGAACTAGCACAGCAAAACAGGTACGTCGGACGGCAAACCGGATACCGGGAATGAGCTGGGCGCACCAGAAAACCCCTATAGACAAAGTTTTCGGAGGCCAGGTAAATCCTACTATGGACCTCCAGGAAGCGGTTTCCGACTTGACCCTCCTGACGGCAAAGTGGAACCAGTCCAGCAAGATGGGTGGGTCTGACGGTAAAACTGACTGCGGGAATCGATTCTCCGTGCCAGAAAACCATTGTATGGAAGATTTGAGCTTTCAAAGTTAAATAGATAGCGAGAAATTTCGATTTTTCATTTTCGAATTTTCGCCATTTTTGACGGGCCACTGTGGTCGCTAGGGAAGTAATAGAGAAACGCAACCTGGACCGTTAGTTAGTTCAATACATGTAATTTCTGAATATAAAAAGAAATCAGCTCCAGCTCGTAATGCTCGACCTGAGCGACGACCACAAAAATGGTCACTTTTCGCTATGAGCCGACTTTGCGGCGCCACTGCGGCGCTGTGGCGCAGCTGCGGCGCAAAAAAAGTTGTGATTCTTAAATTCTTTAGAGGGTACTACAAGACCCCATAGCCCTTTAGGTTGGCCCACCGCTGCAGATCACGTGAAAGCGGCGAACATTATGTACAATACAACCATCAAATAGGAGAAACCGGAAAAAAAACATCGCCGCCATAACCGGTCCGGGGCGCAACTTTTTAACGGTAAGCTATACGGGGCTGAAACTTCACAGACATACTAAACTCGATGTGCTCTACAATTTGCGCATGAAATCTGCGCAGGATTTTGCGCAGCTTCTACGCAGCTTATTTTACACTGTCTCCAGCCACTTTTCACACATATTATAGGGGTCGCTGCCGCGACCCCTATGATACTCCCTACTCTAAGCTGTCTCCCAACCCTCCAGTTTTGGGGGGTGACCCTCAAAAAGTTCTGGGGGGATTGAGAAAATAGCTGGGGAGGCTACCCCCGCCTTAAACCCCCCCCCCTCCTTACACCCATAGGTGTGGCTGGCGAAAAAAGTGGGGGTGGGGGTTCAGAAAAAAGTAGGGAGAAGGGTTTGGCGAAAAAAGGGGAAGGGTGTCGCGAAAAATCGATTTGGGGGGAGGGGTAAGAAACATTTTCTAGGGGGGGGGGTCGGCGAAAAATGTAGGTTTTTCGTTAAAAAATTGAAAAGTTTTCTCAATTTACAGCTATTTCTAACGATTTTTAGCTTAAATAAGCGAATTCTAGCAATTTTTCGCTAATTTTTGGAATTTTTTGGAAAAATTTCGAATTTTTAGCTAAAAATTTTCAAAAATTTAGGTAGGTTTGAAAATTTTTAGGGGGGAGGGGAGGGGTCTGAAAAAATCGATTTGGGGGAGGAGTAGGAAAAATTTTTTAGGGGGGTTGGCGACCCCTCCATTTGGGGGGAGGGATCCCCCCCACCACACCTATGCTTACACCTACAGTATGCCCTCCCCTTTTTTCGCCAAACCCCCCTCCCAACTTTTTCGAACCCCCTCCCCCACTTTTTTTGGGGTTCGGGGGCGGAGCCCCCCCCCCCAAGGAAACATGCTTTTTTGCCAAAAATCTGGGGGGGGGGTAAAATCTGAAAATCGGGGGGGTCCCCAACCCGTACCCCCCACGCCAAGCCAAATATGGATACCCCCCCCCAACCCAAACAGGTGAAGGTGGGGGGGGCAGTGGCGGATCCAGGATTTTGAAAAGGGGGGGCCCGCTGAAATATATTTCCGGTGGGGGGGGTAAACAAATTTTCCGGGAGGGGGGGTAAAAATTTCTTTTTCCAGGAACAAAATATTATTACAAGAAAATTAAAATTGTGTATGGAAAGGGTAGTTCACTTTGAATTTTGCCAATTTGAAAACAACTATATCCCGTGAGTGAAGCAAAGCATGGAGAATTTACACAAGTACACGGGGGGTCTGGGGGGCAGAGCCCCCCAGAATTTGAAGAATTTTTTGAAATTGGAAAAAATCAGTCATGCAAACTTTTGAAGAGATTAAATAAATAAAATTGAGATATATATGTACATATAGTAACTTACGCAATGAAAACCTTGCAGTAAAATATATAGTATATATACGAGGAACGGTGACAATAAAGAGGACAAGTTACAAGGGCAAGAAAGGTAATGTGCAAAACGGGGGGTCTGGGGGGCGGAGCCCCCCAGAAGTTGAAGAATTTTTTGAAATCGTGGAAAATTCAGCAATTCAAATGTTTAAAAAGAATAAAAGATTAGCTAAGACTTAAGATGAGATGAGTTATTGAGTTGTATAATCGATCAGTGGAAAACCAAAACGGGAATTGGATGCTTTTCATAATTTTTCATTTCAATTTATTCTAGAGCACTTTCAGAAGCTGCCAATTATCAATCCTGCATTTCCCATTTATATACTTACAAAACAGGAAAGGAAACAAAATAGAAGACACTTTAAGAGACAGAAGTTCTGACACAGAACTACGTTATATACGTAACAAAGCAGCACAGAAGTATGTATAAGTGCGCCGCAGGCGAAATTTTTTAAAAAATTTGTGAAATTTATTAAAATTATGCGTATTTTTACTCAAAATGTGCATATATAAACAGCTGAAAAATTTTTCTAGGGGGGGGCCCGGAATGTCAAAGGAGGGGGCCCAAATCGCAAAGGGGGGCCCCGGGCCCCCGGGCCCCCCCCTGGATCCGCCACGGGGGGGGGGTTGGGGGGGGGTAGCCCCCCAAGCCTTTTTTCAACCCTCCCCCAAAACTTTTGGGGGGGGGGGGTAGTCGCGCCGACGGCGCGAATAATGGCAGAAAATTGGGTATTTTTAGGGTAAATTTTAAAAAATTTTCAAAAATGTCGAAATTTGTGGCTTGAACTATTTATTATTATGAGGAATACACGTTTTTAACTGTATTATGGATCTTATGACTCAATATTGAGCTTATTTTGGACTTGGAAACATGTTGGCAATCAAGTTTTTGAGTTTAAAACCACTGTCTAATGTTAAAATTATATACTTTACGGTTAGATGTTTTTCATCATTAGAAACGGCTGAAAATGCGATTTTTGGCATAAAAAATGAAAAATGTTTTTGGGGGAGGGTTGGGGGGTCCTGGGGGGGAGGGGTTGGGAGCATAGGTGTAACGGAGATTTGGGGTGGGGGAGGCTCCCCCCCAACATTTCCGGGGGGGCCCCCCTCTGGCGACCCCCCCCCCCCAACCCCCCCCCCCCCCCCCCCCCAAAAAATTTTTCATTTTTTATGCCAAAAATCGCATTTTCAGCCGTTTCTAATAATGAAAAACATCTAACCATAAAGTAATTTTAACATTAGACAGTGGTTTTAAACTCAAAAACTTGATTGCCAACATGTTTCCAAGTCCAAAATAAGGACAATATTGAGTCATAAGATCCATAGTACAGTTAAAAACGTGTATTTCTCATAATAATAAACAGTTTAAGCCAAAAATTTGGACATTTTTGAAAATTTTTTCAAAATTTACCCTAAAAATACCCAATTTTAGGCCATTTTTCGCGTCTTCGGCGCGACTACCCCCCCCAGTTGGGGGCAGTGGCGGATCCAGGGGGGGGGCCCGGGGCCCCCCCCTTTGCGATTTGGGCCCCCTCCTTTGACATTCAGGGCCCCCCCTAGAAAATTTTTTCAGCTGTTTATAATGCATATTTCGAGTGAAAATTAAGCATAATTTTAATAAATTCCACAAATTTTTAAAAAATTTCGCCTGCGGCGCACTTATACTTCCGTGCTGCTTTATTACGTACTTAATTCTGTGACAGAACTTCTGTCTCTTAAAGTGTCTTCTATTTTGTTTCCTTTCCTGTTTTGTAAGTATATAATTAATTGTACTCAACGCTTTCAGTTTATTTTATGACTATATACCGGCTTATATTTATATATTTACAAATTTTATTTTGCTTTCATAACGTATATATATAAATGGGCAATGCAAGATTGATAATTAGCAGCTTCTGAAAGTGTTCTAGAATAAATCGTGAGAAATTCTGAAAAGAATCCAATTCCGGTTTTGGTTTTCCACTGACCGATTATACAACTCAATAACTCATTTCATCTTAACTAATCTTTTTAAACATTTGAACTGCTGATTTTTCCAGTTTTTAAAAAAATTCTCCAACTTGGGGGGGGCTCCGCCACCCAGACCCCCCGTTTCACACATTATCTTTGTTGCCATTGTAGCTTGTCCTCTTTATTGCCACCATTCCTTGTTGTATATATATATACTTATATATACTATTTTACTGCAAGTTTTTCACTTCGTAAGTTACTATAGGTATATAATCTCCATTTTATTTATTTAAGGAAGGGAAAGGGGGGGGAGTCTGGGGGGGGTAGGGAAAAGGGGGGGGGGGGGGGAAAAGGTACAGGGGGAGTTGTTTGGGGGGGGGGGGGGGGAATCTTTTCAAAAGTTTGCATGACGGATTTTTTTCCAATTTCAAAAAATTCTTCAACTTCTTCAAAAAAGAGAAGAAGGAGGGAAGGGGGGGGAAAGGGAGGGGGGGGGGGAGGGAGAGGGAGGGAGGAGGGGGGGGGGGGGGGAAGGAGGAGGGGGGGGGGAGGAGTTCAAGCCACAAATTTCGACATTTTTGAAAATTTTTTAAAATTTACCCTAAAAATACCCAATTTTCTGCCATTATTCGCGCCGTCGGCGCGACTACCCCCCCCCCCCCAAAAGTTTTGGGGGAGGGTTGAAAAAAGGCTTGGGGGGCTACCCCCCCCCCAACCCCCCCCCCTCCAGTGGCGGATCCAGGGGGGGCCCGGGGGCCCGGGGCCCCCCCTTTGCGATTTGGGCCCCCTCCTTTGACATTCCGGGCCCCCCCCCTAGAAAAATTTTTCAGCTGTTTATATATGCACATTTTGAGTAAAAATACGCATAATTTTAATAAATTTCACAAATTTTTTAAAAATTTCGCCTGCGGCGCACTTATACTTCTGTGCTGCTTTGTTACGTATATAACGTAGTTCTGTGTCAGAACTTCTGTCTCTTAAAGTGTCTTCTATTTTGTTTCCTTTCCTGTTTTGTAAGTATATAAATGGGAAATGCAGGATTGATAATTGGCAGCTTCTGAAAGTGCTCTAGAATAAATTGAAATGAAAAATTATGAAAAGCATCCAATTCCCGTTTTGGTTTTCCACTGATCGATTATACAACTCAATAACTCATCTCATCTTAAGTCTTAGCTAATCTTTTATTCTTTTTAAACATTTGAATTGCTGAATTTTCCACGATTTCAAAAAAATTCTTCAACTTCTGGGGCTCCGCCCCCAGACCCCCCGTTTTGCACATTACCTTTCTTGCCCTTGTAACTTGTCCTCTTTATTGTCACCGTTCCTCGTATATATACTATATATTTTACTGCAAGGTTTTCATTGCGTAAGTTACTATATGTACATATATATCTCAATTTTATTTATTTAATCTTTTCAAAAGTTTGCATGACGGATTTTTTCCAATTTCAAAAAATTCTTCAAATTCTGGGGGGCTCTGCCCCCCAGGCCCCCCGTGTACTTGTGTAAATTCTCCATGCTTTGCTTCACTCACGGGATGTAGTTGTTTTTCAATTGGCAAGTGAAGTAACCTTTCCATACACAATATTTTCTTGTAAACATATTTTGTTCCTGGAAAAGCAAATTTTTACCCCCCCCCCCCGGAAAAATTTGGTTACCCCCCCCCCCAGAAAAATTTTTCAGCGGGCCCCCCCCCTTTTCAAAATCCTGGATCCGCCACTGGTTGGGGGGGGACGTCCCCACCCAAAAAAGTTTTGGGGGAGGGTTGAAAAAAGGCTTGGGGGGGGCTACCCCCCCAACCCCCCCCACCTTACACCCATAGGTGTGGCTGGGCAAAAAATCTGGGGGGGGGGGGGGGGTTACGACGGGGGGTGGGGGGGGGTCCGCCAAATTTCCCAAAAAAACCCCTAAATTTTCGATTTTTTTGCCATTTTTGGTCACTTTTTGGCCAAAAATCGGGGGGCCTAGCTAAAGTCTGATAAATATGGGGGGGGGGGGGGGGGGGAAATTTTGGGAATTTGGTGGGGGGGGTGGCCCCCCCCCACCCCCCCCCTAACACATCTATGCTTACACCTATGGTTGGGAGGGGTCGCCAGAGGGGGCCCCCATAGTTTCCCTGGAACTTTGGGTCTCGGGGGGGGGGGGGTAAATCTTGGCCGAGCTCCGAAATGTGATGGGGGGTACCCCCCCCCCCAACCCCCCAAAATTCGGACCTCAGAAATTTCGAAAAATGGCCAAAAAATGCAAAATTTTCTGTAATTTAGCCCTTTTTTCATCAAAATAAGGCTTGTTCTTAACGTTTTAGGTGTTTTTGCACCGTTTTAAAGCGATTTTAGGTCAAAATTTTAGAAAAATTTTTCAAAAAATGACCATTTTTCGACCAAATTTAGCTAACTTTTTGGGTCCAAAAATCGTTGGGACTTGGGGGGGGGGGGTTCGGGGGGGGTAGCCAAAAGTTGGGGGAGGGTAAGTCAAAAAATCTGGGGGGGGGGGGGTAAATTTGGTAAAAAATTTTGGGGGGGGATACCCCCCCCAAAGGAAACTATGGGGGCCCCCCCCCCCAGAAAATGTTGGGGGGAGCCTCCCCCACCCCAAATCTCCGTTTACACCTATGGTGGTATATACCCATATGACCTATCATCCATTCCCCCAAATTGGGACCTCAGAAAATCAAACAAAAGGACCCCTAAAAGGGGTGTAGTTCTGCATCTGCGCCGTAAAGCATGTTAAGGTGCTGGTTTGGGCTCGTTTATTTGTGAGTTTTAAAAGTGCATTTGCCATTGAAATTCATTCAATTCTACAATTACATCATTTAGCCTAGTAAATATTTTAGAACATCTGAATTTGAGAAATTTAGACATGAATTCTGAGTTTTGAGAAATTAGCTTTAAGGTGGTGATTCCTTTTGGGCACATATTGTTGTTTGGCGGCGTAAATCAAGATGAAATTTGATGAAACTTTCCGAAATAAGTTCTTTTAGCGTTCTAACACCCTCCGCGCAATCCCGATTCAAAAATTCGAGATTTCCGGTCAGAGTGGTTTTTCCCAATTTCTGAACGTTTGGCAGCTGGTATACAGTTATGACTATATCAGAACAATTTTCCTATTCTCACAGTTATGACTATATTCATACGAAAGACCTCATTGAGCTTCACATTTTTGCTTTTTAAAGCAAGTTTCTAGCGTTTCTCTACCGTAAGATATAGCCGATTTTCTTGTTTTAGCGTCGAAAACGTCATTTTTGCAGAAATCAAAAAAATCAAACATTTCTTGAACTACGCAAGCCGTAAAATCAAACTAACGGCGTCGATCTGAAGGTCTCACAGGGACAAATTATCCGACGCATGATCGTCTTCCAACTGCTATCCCGTAGGCTGCTATCATAAAAAATGTAGTTTTTGCAAAAACACGACCAATTTTTTTCCAAAGACTGTGAAGCATTCACCATGCAAGTTGGAGGGCTGCTACTGAACAAATGTGTTCTGCACAAATATACCCAGGGACGATTTTTTAGTTGCCCTGATTGCTGCTTTCTAGCTAAAGTAATCGCTTGACAAATTTGGAAAAAGTAGGCAAAATACAGGTTACGCACACTTTTCAGTTTATTTCTCTATAACGAAGAGCGATTTCACAATAAACAAAAAATCGTCCCCAGCTATTTGATGGAGGTATCGAATGATATAGCCGATGTCTCGCGAAAAAATTTTCTTGAGTCTGCAAAAATTCTGGAAAATTATACTTCTTCTAAAATGTGTTAAAAATATTTTAAAAAGCAACATTAGTTTCGTGGCATGCATTAAAAAGAGAAAATGTTAAGCTACATTTTGATATAACAATAGCTTTTTAACTCCAAGTAATGAACGAGTAATAATGGTGCAAACTTTATGTGACCAAAGGGAATCACCACCTTAAGGTGGTAGTACCACTACCGGGATTTTCTACGTAATTTTTCCATGGATGAAGCAATCTTGACAAAACATTGGATAAAGCAAAACTGGTTGGCAAACTATCTTTGCGCAAAATCTTGGTGTCAGAGAATGCATAATTGGCTAGCTACCATCGTGGCTTTGCGCATGCGCAAATAGTCAAAATTTTATTTAAGTTTCGTATATTAAATTTTACTGAACTACGGGAAAGAGCGCAAAAAGAGCTTTAAAATGATGTGCATATCTCTTCAGTACGTGGTTTCTATCAAAAGTTACAAGCGGTTGAAGCTGAATAGCTGATATATAGCTGATATTGCTGAAGTACGTTGACCGTTTGCACACATAATGTAAAGTAAAAACAGTATATCCGAAAATTAAATCTATTGGGTTTTAACGGTTCCTTTTGCGTTATTTATGTGCATTATTTAATAGAAAGCACCTTGCAGCTGCTTGAAAGCATTGGAAATTTCGAAAACCAAAGCAAACAATGAAAAATTACAGAATTTTTGTTCTTGATTTTCTCGTCACTCCTTCAATCAAAATGGACCAAATTTTGCAAAAATGTTTTGCATCAGCATACGCTCAGGCCGTTTTCTTGGTTTATGGAAAAACGCAATATTAAGCAAGATATAAAATTTACAAATATTCGAAACACGCAAAAAAACGGAAAACTCACTTTTACGAAAAACTAAAAAACGGCCTGAGCGTATATGTACACAAGCCATATTCAGAAAATCTCAAATGATTTCATCAAGGACTGAAGGAGATATTTAAATTTAAAGCTTTTAATACATTTCCTATTGTGTAGACAGCAAGCCAGTCCCCGCAGCGTCGTAGGTCAGCTCATCTGATGCAAAACATGATAAAGAACAGATTTGCCAAATTTCAAGCCGATTCATTAAGTATTTAGTTCACAGCATCTCTTCGAAATCCACCTCGGTAGTTGTACTACCACCTTAAGGGGGGGCTACTAGAGGTTTGCCCCCGACTTTGACGTACGTCCGACTTTGTCCGATTGGCCTACTTTTTGGCGAGGATATAGAGCATGGGTGTGGTCAAAAAATATCGGGCACTGAGATTTTAGCTGCCTTCCAGCCATGTGCAGCCGTTGCGTTCATGTGCCCGACCCCCTATTTTTTGCAACTACCAATATAATTAATTAAAAATTTCTACTGACTGCTAGACCCAAGCTTCAAAGCTGCCATTCGCCAATATGATTTGGCACATATGTCCCTACCTGCAGAAAAATGCTAGATGTCTGTATCTTATCTGCATCTAAGGGAATTACTCTTCAAAGTTGAAGTTTTGGCAAAAATTTTAAAATTTTTGGATAACGAAAGGAAAATTTTATTACTGATGCGAGCTATAAGGCTGTAATTTGCATAAAAGGAGGCCCTATAGGAGTACTCATTTGTGCCAAATGGCAAGAAATTCTTCCGAGTGAAAAAATTTTTATGTCAACTTTAATCTTCAAAAATTTCCAAAAACGCCTTTTTTGGGAATGGTACCCCAGAAATCGAAAAAATCAAATTTTTTGAAATTAAACTTTTTGGAGATATTTGAATTCAGCGTGGTCGAAAACACCCCCACAACAGAGTTCTGCTCGATTAGTGAAGGTTTGGGACCTCTATGGCTGCAGAAAGCCTCAGGATCCTACAGACTAAAACTGGGCCTTTTTCATAAAATGATTAAACGGATTTTAAAACTTTAATCTTTTTATGAATACGCTCACGGATTAAACGGATTAAAGTTTAATCCGTGACTTAAATGGACTAGTTTAAACCGGCGGCCAAAAACCTTTTCATAAAATACTTACGGATTAAGCTTTAATCCGTGACGTATTCATAAAATCGGGACGGATTAAAAACTTCACGGATTAAACTTTAATCCGCGGCCTTTTTATAAAATGATTAAGTTTAATCCGTTTAATCCGTCACTTAAAAACAGTTCAATACCATTAAAGTTTAATCCTTGTTATTTGCGGGGATTAAATGGATTAAACATCAATTATGTAGTCCTGATTCAGTTTGAAGACATCAACTTTAAACCTTCATTGCTCAGTCATTATTTGGAATTAGGCAATCATTTTTATATCAAAATGTAGCTTAACATGTCGTCTTGTTAATGGCTTCAATGAAACATATTTTGGTTTTCTAGAATTTTCTTGGCTAATTATAGAACGAGTATAACTTTTCAAATTGTTTGCCGACTGAAGTAATTTTTTTGGTGGGGCATCGATTCTATCACTCGACACTTCTATCAAATAGCTGCAGATCGTTCTTAAGGTGGTAGTACCACTACCGGGGTGGACTTTGAACAGATACTGGGAACTAAAAACTTAATCAATCGCTTTGAAATTTGGCATTGTTCTTTATTATGTTTTGCATCAGATGAGCTGATCTACGACGCTGCGGGGACTGGCTTGCTGTCTACACAATAGGAAATGTATTAAAAGCTTTAAACTTAAATATCTCCTTCAATCCTTCATGAAATCATTTGAGATTTTCAGTATATGGTTAGTTTACATATACGCTGAGGCCGTTTTTTTAGTTTTTCGTAAAAGTGAGTTTTCCGTTTTTTATCGTGTTTTGAAAATTTGTAAAATTTGTATCTTGCTTAATATTGCGTTTTTTCAAAAACCAAGAAAACAGCCTGAGCGTATGCTGATGCAAAACATATTTGGAAAATTTGGTCCATTTTGACTGAAGGAGTGACGAGAAAATCAAAAACGAAAATTCTGTAATTTTTCATTGTTTGCTTTGGTTTTCGAAATTTCCAATGCTTTCAAGCAGCTGCAAAGTGCATTCTGTTAAATAATGCACATAAATAACGCAAAAGGAACAGTTAAAACCCAATAAATTTAATTTTCGGATATACTGTTTTTACTTTACATTATGTGTGCAAACGGTCAACGTAATTCAGCTATATCAGCTATATATCAGCTATTCAGCTTCGACCGCTTGTAACTTTTGATAGAAACCATGTACTGAAGAGATATGCACATCATTTTAAAGCGCTTTTTTGCGCTCTTTCACGTAGTTCAGTAAAATTTAATATACGAAATTTAGAATAAAAATTTTGACTATTTGCGCATGCGCAAAGCCACGATGGTAGTTAGCCAATTATGCACTCTCTGACACCAAGATTTTGCGCAAAGATAGTTTGCCAACC
>JASAND010025322.1:0-10268 GCA_030248195.1 Trissonchulus latispiculum
ATAAAAATGAAAAACTGGCCACGAGGGCTCGCTGATTAAGACGAAACAAAAATACTGGCCACGAGGGCTCGCTAATTTTCAGTTGATAATGAGCCAAAAAAGGGCTATATTTTGATTAAAATTAAAGGCCCGAAGGCCGAAAAACAAAAGTAAAAATAGGCCAAAAAGGGCCTTCTAAAACCTAAAAAAGGTGCGTTTCTGTGTGAATCTGGCCGAGCATAATACGCTCATATGGCCCTATTTCGTGCGTGTCTTTGCTTCGTGTAGACTCAGATCTTCTCCTCTGACCTGTGTGGGCCAGAGGAAGTCCTAACTCGTGGTCCTATAGGGGGGGGGGTGAAAAGTGCGTTGGGGGTTCTCCGGCCAAAACGCTGGCACACCAGGAGACGCACTAGAGAAGGGGGGATACACGGCCGCTCTCGGCCGGAGCTGAAGCAAAGACTGACTGGAAATTTTGAATTTCCAGTCAGTCTACCTCACGCCTGTTGGCGGTTTCTTTGAGGTGGACGGGATTTCCAGACTCTTCTGGAAATCCCCTTTGTGGGTGCAGACCCGACGTGGGCTGTTTGCACGCCTGGCCCACCGGAATAGAGATTTATGGGGGGTCTAGAATTATGACCCCTTTGTGTGCGAAATTTCCAGAGCTGAATCTCTAGAAACTGTCCAGACTTTTTGGTTAACACATAAAGGTAACCAAAGGGGAAAGTTTCTAATAAAAATATAAATTTTCATGAAAAGAAGAACGAAACAGTGTAGAATAATGGCCTCTCAGGGCCCAATATGAAAAAATGAATCTTAAGTGTTGCTGTTACTGTCAACTTTTATAAAATTTGTATTTTATATTTTTCAGGCGCTCCCTTATTCACTGGCCCCTTTCTCTTCCTTTTAGTCATGATTTTTCGGCCAGGAACAAGGGAGGCCGCCTTGTTAATCCCAGCGACAATTGCTCTCCCTCACTAGCGCTGGAAGCTCCTACCGTAAGGAACAGGAGGGCAATTGTTGCGCAAAAGTTGTGCATACAAAAAGTTACGTATTTTTCTAGCTGAGTTATTTGAACCGGCTGGCAACTCTGGTATTCACAAGAACAAAAGATAATTAATAGGAATTAAAACTCAGAAACAACTTTAATTTCTAATTATTCAGTATTTTTGAGGGGAATGGCCGGCTTCCCCAAAGTTAATTTAATCCAGCTGTCCTTAGCGGAATTGGTCATTGTCGTTTAGTAATAATTGCCGAGCAATTATTACTCGTTTGGCTTTCCCACAAAACTTTCAAAGTTTCAAAGTTTATAGTCCTTGTTAAAGTGCAAACTTACAAACTTTGGGCTCCAGACGGAGACCCGTTGATGCCAAAAAATACAACAAAATGTGCATACAAAGAATAGGTAGAATAGGTAGATTTAGGTAGGAAAGTGTTAGGATTTGTATTATGTTATTCTGCTGATTATGTAACTGTTGGTGTGATTGTGCTCGTAATCGTGTGAAAGTGAACCCCAAATTTACGTACTTGGCTTCTTGGGTAAATTCCTTATGGATTATGAGGTTCCAAGCTTAGCCCCCTTTTAAGTGTGAGTTCTGAACCAAAATTGCGTAACTGTGAGTGTGATTGGGGGCAGACCATGTAAACTCCCTTTGTTTGATAAGGGTCTTGGAAATGCCAGAATGAATGTGTTATTACTCTGATATTAGGCAGGAACTGGGCCAAATTGAGTAGCGATTTGGCCCTTAATTATAAATAATCAGGGATCTGTTTCGGCTAAAGCTTAGACGCGTGTTTGACGTAAAATTGCCCGTTTCTGAGTGAATGCAATGTAAAGTTTTGTCTACTTATTGTTCTGTTGACGGTTAGGGCAGACTCTGCAGCCTAGGGTCACGGGGACCCCCTATTAGGTCTGCAGGTCTGTCGGATTTCCGGTCATCCGTGTAGGTCGCCCTGATATTAGGGGACGGATGAGCCGCAACCATGAAATCCAATACGAACCAGATTAGACAGGTAGATGATGTATAAAATAGGTAGAAATCTGTCACTAGTAAGAGTCTCACAACAAATGTCCGATTAGCGGACCGGTAGTTTAGTTAGTTCTAGGTAAAGCCTTATAACAAATGTCCGATTAGCGGACTGGCAGTTTAAATTAGTTCTAGGTAAGAAAATAGTTGCAGTCTTGTTGTATTAATTATCTGACGTTATTAATAATTGGGGAAATAGTTAAGTCTAGTCAAAATAGGGATATTAATAGTCTTGGCCTAAAAGTTATCATGGGCTCACGGTCGTTACCGTAATCATCCAACTTCCCATGTCAAAGGCCAGAAGACAGACTAAAATAAGAGAAAAGAAGTAGACCCGTACTGAGATTCGAACCCAGGTTCTCTGGATTAATAGGTCCAGTGCTCTTCCACTGAGCTAACGGGTTACAATTAGAACGAGTTCAAGCTAGCCTATATAAGAAAGCAATGTAGCAAATTAGCACGTGTGCAGTTCAATTAGTACAGTATATGTGTTAATTATGCATATGTGAAAGCAAACTTTAATGATGTTTTTCTCACTAATTACTTAACATTTTTTGGTGCTGTAAGCACAAAAAATGCTCAGTTTTTCAAGCTCTACAAGAATATATAACTTTTACCTAAATCCGTGTTCATCGAAATTTTGTTAATTTATATGCCAGTTTTGCACGAATGCAATTATGTGCTCGTGTGAAAGGGTGGTAGTACGCGCGACTGTCACTCGGCTGGCTGCTGGGGTTGCCAGCACCGAAGTAAGTAAAGCATAAAGAACGAGTAATGGTTGCTGGGTTCGATTCCCGCACCGTGACCTTGTACTAATGGGTTTTAACCCATTTGATTCAGGTGCGCGGATCGTCTCCAGTTCAGAATCGAGGTGGTGAACTAGTCGGCTTGGATCAGTCAGTGGAAGTGCTTAATCAGAGAGCTTTGGTCATATCAGTATTTGCAGTACATTAGTTGATTGGATCCGGAAGAGATCCCAGATTTAGAATAGTCAGTCAACTTTGGAGCCTGATCACTGTAGGTGTTTTGTGGACTTAGAACATTAGCTAAGGTCAAGACCAGAGACGATACCGCCGGCGCCTGACATCAATTAGGGTGAACTGACAGTGAACCGTTACGTTTCTCAAAAAGTGTACTTTAACATTCTCTATTCAAAATGCAATATTCAGCTCTGATCATCACCGTCATTTCCGGGGCCCAGTCCCCTCTGTCTCTGGTGAGGGAATATGCGCAGCAGCGCATCAGAATTCTGTTAAATTGTTCACAACAAGTGAATGTTTTCCAGTTTCTGTGTAAATTGACTGGCTTGCAATTTTAGCTTGGTTCTTCTGTGTAGAATCTTTGGCTTCCAAAATTAGCTATCTAAAAAGCAATCTTTCGTACAATATGCAAATTAGATTTGCACTATAAAAGAGAAGGGGTTTTCTGAAAGGTCGGTCATATTTTGATTCATCTCGCAATCAATAGGACTTCAGCTCCATCGGAAAGGATCAGGAAAGCCAGAGGTTGGTTCGGGGGGTTTGGGGGTGAATGCATTGATCACGGTCAGTTATGTGTTTGTTTCTTAATGGTGCTTTTTAAAAATGCTTTGCAATAAAGTCTGTATTAATAAATATTCTTTGATTTCAATTATATTAGAATTCCCAAATTCACACACTCATCACGTTCCTGCAATCTCAATCTCAGTTTCCTTTTTGGAGTATTCCAAAATATTTCATACTGGCTTGAGCTTAGATAGGAGCCGGAAGTCATCGTATCTAGATAGCAAGAAGAAATCAGAGAAGACCCCCCAATCCTTGAACTTTGTGTAACTGTGTTAATTTTCCATTAATTAGAGATAAGTAAGGAAGGACCACCAAACCCCCAACTGTTTCGCGTTCCTCAAATTCTATCCCACATAGCATCCCTGAACTGAGTGTCGGAGCGAAAGCGGTGTCCGACTTTCAGGGGCTCACCCAAAGACCGTCCCTAGGTTAACAATTAGTAACTTAGTTTGTTGTGATATTAGTTTGACAGTCCTATTGTAAGGGGACGTATAAAGAGTAACATAGCACAAGCATATAGGGCAACACACAGCATATAGGGAAATTGAGTTGGCAAGAGTTAGTCGAGTGAAAGGGTGTAAAAGGCGTTAAGAGTATCGACCTTGTGCCAATAACTTAACCAAAGTTTGTAATATTATTCCAGAGTGGAATAATATTAATAATAGCCTAGGAAGGGAAATTATCTGGCAACTCTGGTACAGTAAACTTGTACTGTATCTAATTGTATTGTAATCTCAACGTTAGTATTGTAGTAACTGTTAGTTTGAACGCACAGAATTGTACGAATCGTAATTGTAGTGTTTTTCATTAAATTATCAGTTTGTTAGTTACCGAGTCTTATTACAAGCAACAAAGGCGCGTTAGCCTTCGCATACGGTGCGTTTACCGTCTAGTCTTATCGTAAGCAACCAAAGGCGCGTTAGCCTTCTCATACGGTGCGTTTACCGTGCAACCACTAGCCACAAGAAAGAACCGAAGATCCAGTGAGGAAGAACTCAATCAAATCCAGTGCTCATCAAGAAAGCAAGTGCTGACCCCGCTTGCTGTTCAATTGGAAATTACCAAGGAAGCAAGTGCTGACCCCTCTTGCTGTCCGATTGGAAATCATCTCAGGAGCCTCAAACGAACTCACCGACAAAGACCCCTACTAAGGTTGGCCGCAGAGAATCTCTGATTTTGGAAAACCACCTTTCAGAGATCTGGTGCTTAAGTCTGCTTCATTGCGAACAGACGTGCTGACCTTCCGTGTAAAGAAGAGGAGTTTAGAGTGTTTAGAGTTTGGAGCAGATCGAGTCTTGAATCTCGCTCACTTCATTACATATGTTTACTCGAACGAACACGTTGTACTCTACATTTTTGCTTTTTGAAGCAACTTTCTAGCTTTTCTCTATCGTGAGATATAGCCAATTGTCTGATTTTAGTGTCCAAAAGTTGTCATTTCTGCAAAAATCAAATAAAGCGTTATAACTTAAGCTACCCAAGATGTAAAATTAAACTAAAGGTGTCGATTTGAATGTCTCACAGAGGCCAATTATTGGAAGCATAGTCACCTTGAAATTGCCATCACGTACGTTGCTATGCTACAAAATGTAGTTTTTGCAAAAACATGACCAAATTTTTTTCAGCGATTGTAGAGAATTTACTATGCCACCTAGACGGTTGCCGCTTAGTGCATGTGTTCCATACAAAAATACCCCGGGACCCTTTTTTAGTTGTTCCGATTGCTGTTTTCTAGCTAAAGTAGTAGCTTGCTGAAGTTGGGAAATGTAGGCAAAATCCAGGTTGCGCTTACATTTTAGCTAATTTCTCTATAACCAAGAGTGATTTCACAATAATTTAAAAAGGGTCCCCAGCTATTTGATAGAGGTATCCAATGATGTAATTGATGTCTCACCAAAAAATTTACTTCAGACTGCAAAAAAATCTGAAAAATTGCACTTCTTCAAAACTCTGTTAAAAATTTGTCGAAAAATTAAAATTAGTTTGATTGTATTCATTAGAAAGAGAAAATGATGAGCTACATTTTGATATGAAAACGGCTCCCTTATTTATTTATCTCCTTATTTATTTAATAATTTAATATTATTAATATAATATTAGTTATAATATAATGGTTAAAAGTTGATATCTCCAAAAGGAATCACCACCTTAAGTGAGTATATAGTTGGTTCTGGGCTTTTTAAAGTGGGGGGGGGGTGTCTGCGTGGGTATTTTGACAGCGCGCGTCCTGCGTCTGCGTGGGCATTTTGACAGCGCGTGTCCTGCGTCTGCGTGGGTATTCTGATAGAGCGCGCCCTGCGTCTGCGTGGGTATTTTGACAGCGCGCGTCCTGCGTCTGCGGGACGGGCCAGACTCAGTGAGACCTGATTCATTTCGTTCTATTCCACAAGGAAAAGGCAAGGGTATAATTTTACATTTAGTTTGTGTCTACTTCGGTTAAAGATGTCAGTATAGTGCTATTGTGCGAGAGTAAAACTTAAATTGACATATTAATACAGCAATAATTAAAATGAAGCCGGCAACGCCGGGGTTACAATGGCCGCAAAGCGGGGTTGCAAACAAACAAGAATGTTTCGTGCTTAGTAAAGCCTACTTTTATGTTGTTCCATTTTTCTTTTTCGCTTTCATCGGTGATGTTATATTTCAGCCCGATTTGAGGTTCTTTATATATCGTGTTGAAAAAAGTTTGTTTTATGAACTTTGTTGAATGACCTCTCATTTTCAGCATAATGCTTAATGATTTTACACACTGTTTGAATTCCTGATACGAGTCACATATGCTTGCATATCTATGTAATTGATTTACTTGATATCTATCTATTGATTGATTTATCAGAGTTTACTTTATTAAGTTCTAATTCGTTAGAATACATATCACTGCGGATTCTATTAAATATGTCTTCGTCGTCAAGGGGAGTAATATCGTCTATGAGACGGTACGAATTTTCTAGGTACTGGATGTCATTGTTTTTAGTCTTGGTAATGTATGTGTATTCCATGTTGTGTAAGACCAAGAGTACATAATATAAGAGTGTACCACTAGGCACACTCTATGTTATCAGAGCAAAAAACTATGCTCTGCAGGCTAACGGCCCACCCCCCCCAAATCAGACCCATCACTTCAAAGAATTTTTAGCGCTATGTTTGTGTTCTGAAGCTCTAAACTTTATAGGACTTTTGTGAAATTTTGGTATGAGGTAAATGTGTGGTAATTGTATAACATAAGGGGTTTTGGTTTTTAACCGCTTGATCCAGAATACTTCTCTATCCTTTCTGTAATTTTTATCTTGTTGTGAGTCATTGGTAGTGTTGATTACTTCCACAATTTGAACACCAAATGTTTTGCAAGATCCGATGTTGAAGTGTGCTGCGAGTGTTATACTGTTAGCTTTAATAGGATTTTTAATACTATTTCTATGTTCACTAATTCTAGTTGAATTACAATTAACTTATGCCAGATTTCCAGGAGTTTCAGGAGGTTCCTAGCTGTCTGCAACTTTGCTTAGCAGTCTTCAGTGTTCAGTTTTGTTTCACTCATTATGACTTTGATCTGACTTTCGGATTAAGATTTTTTAAAAGAGTTATTTGTACGAAGATTTCATTTGTAATAATTTATGTTTTGTAGTTTACAATATTAAAAGTTATATATTTATTAAATATATAATCACGATTTTTGCCTATTGCTACATGACTCAAAAGCTTCCTTCTTGTGTTAAATTTTGATTTTCAATCGGAGTTTTTTGTGAATTAGACATTTGTTAATGTAGCAAAATTTTAAAATCGTTTCTATTTTTGTCGTTTCCTTTCTTTTTACATAGGAAAAGTGTACAATTTGAATTTCATTCTAATACCATTTACGCAATTCAACTTTAAAACAACGACTTTGCCTTTGCGTGCTATCTTTCTAAGTTTTTGCTGGCATGAGATGCAGCTAATTTTCTTATATTGGTATCAAAACACAATAACTTCGTAGAAATCAAATTTATTTTTCGACCTACAGAAGTCGAAAGCTTGAACCAAGGGTGTCAATTTGAATGCGCCAATTATCCAAGACATGGTTATTTTTCATTCACTTAAGTGAGTTTAACTAAGTTATTACTAAATAACTTGTTGTTGTTGTTGGGTATTTTTTACAGGGGGGAGAGCCCCCCGAAGTTGACCTTCGCCCAGAAAATGCCATCGCCCCCTCTCGGAATTTTTGTTTCCAAACTCCCGAGATTTTTTGGGGGGCCCAAATTTTGTCCAAAAACAGGCACATTTTCAAAATTTTCTTTGCTTCGCCTGAGATTTTTCCTAAAAATGGCTATTGAAACTTAAATTCTGGCTTTTTTAAGAAGTTTTCGGGTTTCTGCGTACCTTTGACCCACCGTCTTTGTTCAAACAGCTATGTACAGCGTAAAATGGTTTTTATCCGGCGACTTCTTGTGACATCCCACAAAATTCTGATACAATTAAAAACCAAGACAAAGTAGCAGGAAAATGCTTGGTTCTGGCCAGAAAAAATTGTTTAATTATTAACCCCTGGGTCAGTCTTACACTCACAAAGCACCACTCAAGTCTGAATACTGATTAACAGGAAGCAGCATTTCGTTGTCTTCGCTGATGAATTTGTTCACAACAGTGGTGAATTTCATTTACTTTTGTTTGTTTTTCGTATTTGAGATCGAGCAGAATTCTTTTGGCGGCATGGTGGCCGAATATTTTCCATTTTTCCGATGCTTGGAAAAACCCAAATACAATTTCGTCAGAAAACGTACCCCCACCTACTAATTATACCCCTCGGAAAAGGTTGTAGATAGTGCAAAATCGCTAGAAATGTTCATAAAATATTACATTTTCATCCCATCCCTAAAAGAAACCATTAATTTAATAACTGTTTATAAACCCATCTGAATAAACCCCACATAATATAATTTATATATAAAATTTTTAATGATATTAAATCATTATTAGCTTATAATATCAACGAAAGAAGTAATAAAATTTGAGCAGTGACGGACGGAAAGGCGGTTCAAAAGAAGGGATTTCTAAACTTCTTTTAAGATGTGGTGCCGTTACACAAACCGAGAGGTTCCGATACACAAACTTTAGTGCCGTTACACAAAACTTCAGTCTCGTTACACAAACCGGTTTTCCCATTACACAAAACCGCGTTTCCCGTTACACAAACCGTCTTTCCCGTTACACAAACCTCATACCTCTAAATACTAGGAAGTAACAATTATTTTTGACAAGGATAAGTAGAATTTTCTTACTTTCAAAACATTTAACTGTAAGCACCCTGATACAAAGTCAATCATAAATATTTAAAACTAATTAAGAAATTTAGGCCTCATTTAAAATTATAATTCCACATTGACACACTTTAAATTCGAGCAATAATTTGATTTATTCAATAATAATTTATTGCCCAGATTCAATATGTCGGGAGTTTTTTGGCGCTAAAACTCCTATTTTTAAAACGTCATTCGGACGTGAGCCTTGAGGTCAAATTCCTCAATAACCGTAAGGTCATAGGACTTAATTTGAATCGACCACTAAATGAAACAGATATAATTACACAGTTAAATTAAATTAATGTATAAATTAAATTAAATTAAATTAAACTGTTAAATTCAGTTGCGTTTTGTATGAAATTAAAGCCACTTCAGCTTCTTTGAAGATTGCGCATAATTCTGTAATATTACATTTGATTGATGATATTTCAGCATACACTTAAAATTTGTGTCGATAGAGCGCTAAAACAATACAGGTTGATGGTTTGTGTAACGGCACAATTGGTTTGTTTAACGGCACTTTTGGTTTGTGTAACGGCACTTAAGCCTGGTTTACACTATCAAACTTTCATCTGATTTTATCAGATGGAACAAATATCAGAGCAAACATTTTTCGTCCAACCTGTAGTTTACACTGTTCACCAAACAAGTAATGAGTTTGCGTCTGACAATGACACAGTGTCCAATGAAATTCAAAGTCTGTTGCTTCACGCCAGCATTCTTTAAAATGAAGCTATATGATTGGTCAGTTTCGTCTGATATCAGACGGAATTTCTATTTTGATCCAACTAAAACTTTCTTGTCAGAGCTGAGTCAGCTAGTCGTTTACATGCGAGAATTTTGTCCGACATTTATTGGAGGAAAATTTTCATCTGACAAAGTCAGACGAAAGTTTGATTGTGTAAACCACCCTTTACGGTTGGTGTAACGGTACTGTTGGTTTGTGTAACGGGAAACACCTCTTTTAACTTTTCACATAAAATTCAACACTTTGCAGGCTCGAACTGCTAAATTTTAAATTTAGCAAGAAATTTTGCCAAATGTTTAAAAATAAGTTGCCAAAATGTCAAATGTTAACATTTTGCAAGAGCCCTTGCGAAATGTTAACATTTGGCAGAATCTTTGCGAAATGTTAACAATGCGCAAATTCAACATTTCGCACAACATTGACACATAAATTTGTAGCGCAAATGTGATTCTCCAATTGGGCTACCCGACAAGTAATTGTCGGAGGATCTGTCGCTCAATAGATAACGGACCTGGCCGTCAGGAGCCAGGACGGGGAAGCCTCGCCAAACTATAAAGTTATACAAATACAGATAATAACCCTACCTGCCTAGTCTAACAACTAACCCTAACCTACCAAAATAACAAGGCCGTTATATAAATGATTTAATAAACGTACGTACAGACAGTGGGCGTAAGCCCTGACAGACAGTCAA
>JASAND010025323.1:0-40984 GCA_030248195.1 Trissonchulus latispiculum
ACATAAAACAAACTATACATTATTGCTTCGACATTATTTAATAATTGCATTCCATGTTGATGATCTTCGCTTTTCTTCACAAATCCATGACATATGAATTCTTCCTTGTAGATCGATTAATTTTTGGCATTTTTGACCAGTTTCGATTACTTTTAGCACCTTATTTTACTAATTCCATTACACATGTGGATAATTAACTTTAACTTTTTCATAGAAATTCAGCTACGCTGAACTCAAAGCTAAACACAGCTTTTGTGGGAATTACAGTACGTAACATTACAGTTAGCTTATTTTTCGTAACATTACGATTCTTGTTCTAAAGAATAACAACATTCGTAACTAATATCTGAAAATGCACCAAATTCCCGAAATTTACGAATTGAAGATTCACTCTAGTTTGGACGTTTTTCGCGAATTCCGAGAACTGGGCTCATTTTTGCGAATTGGTTCTATTACATACAAGATTTGTTCAGCTCATCAAGAGCTTTCGAATGAGGCCCATATTGTGGGGTTATGGGAAAACTTTTAAAATCCGGAAAATCCGACAATTGAGTGCATTTTCAAGAGTTCATTCGATTACAAAAGTAGTTCAGCTCGATAAGATCTTTCGAGTGATATCCATCTTGCGGGCATTGGAGAAAATTTTTAAAATCCGGAAATTTTGAAAACCCGGAATTCTTTAAACTTTCGTGAAAAACTTGTGGGAGCAAAACTATGCAGCGGGACCAACTCTTTCCGATCGTGAAAACAAAATTTTGATTGCAATAAAAATTGGGCGAAAAACTAAAAATTTCAGATTTTCCGTGAATGAAATCCGGAATTTCTGATTTTTTCGGATTTTCGAAATAAACGATTCGAAATCTGCTATAAACGGACAAAGTTTGTACACACATTTTTGGTCGTACTATAGTTTGTTTATTGTTTTCAGTGTGCATGGTTGATTCCAACATGCATCTGTCTGCGATGGACGAGCCGATTGAAAGTGAGACTCGCATCATCTGGCCGGCCCACTCCAAGCCACTCAACGTCAACGTCAACTCGATGTCGGAACAGTTCGGCGCCCGCCACCATGTGCGAACACTTGGCGGCGGAGAGAACGTCGGGTCCAGAGGTCGGCCTCTTGGACCCAGAGTCAAACGACAGCTGGACGGTGAAGGAGAAGGACCACCTGCCGAGGGAGAGACGACTACAGAAGCAGGAGACGGGGCTTCTGGGGGTGAAGATGGAACTACGAACGGAGGGCCTGGGGGTGAAGAAGGAGGGCCTGGGGGTGCCGAAGGTCCTGGGGGTGAAGAAGGAGGACCTGGGGGTGCCGAAGGTCCTGGAGGTGAAGAAGGAGGACCTGGAGGTGCCGAGGGTCCTGGGGCTGAAGAAGGAGGGCCTGGGGGTGCCGAGGGTCCTGGAGGTGAAGAAGGAGGACCTGGGGGTGCCGAAGGTCCTGGAGGTGAAGAAGGAGGACCTGGAGGTGCCGAGGGTCCTGGGGATGAAGAAGGAGGGCCTGGGGGTGCCGAGGGTCCTGGGGGTGAAGAAGGAGGGCCTGGGGGTGCCGAGGGTCCTGGGGGTGAAGAAGGAGGACCTGGGGGTGCCGAAGGTCCTGGAGGTGAAGAAGGAGGTCCTGGGGGTGCCGAGGGTCCTGGGGGTGAAGAAGGAGGCCCTGGGGGTGCCGAGGGTGCTGGGGGTGAAGAAGGAGGCCCTGGGGGTGCCGAGGGTCCTGGGGGTGAAGAAGGAGGACCTGGGGGTGCCGAGGGTCCTGGGGATGAAGAAGGAGGACCTGGGGGTGCCGAGGGTCCTGGGGGTGAAGAAGGAGGGCCTGGGGGTGCCGAAGGTCCTGGAGGTGAAGAAGGAGGGCCTGGGGGTGCCGAGGGTCCTGGGGATGAAGAAGGAGGACCTGGGGGTGCCGAGGGTCCTGGGGATGAAGAAGGAGGACCTGGGGGTGCCGAGGGTCCTGGGGGTGAAGAAGGAGGGCCTGGGGGTGCCGAGGGTCCTCCAGGTGAAGGTGGGCCTGGGGACGGCACCACTCCGACTGACGGTGGAACGACACCTCCTACTGGAGAAGGGGGAGAGGGAACTACTGGGGCTGGTGAGGGTGGGGAAGGACCTCCAGGTCCGGGTGGAGACGGGTCTGTAGGTGGCCTGGGGGAGGAAAGCCCGTCCGATCTGGATGTGGGAGAAGTTGGAGGTGGTGAGGGTCCAGCTAAAGATGAATCAGGCGAAGGGGGACCTCCGGGTGGAAATGGTGAAGCCGGCCCTGGCCTGGGGGAGGAGAGTCCTTCAGATGTAGACGTGGGTGACGTTGGAGGTGGTCCTGGAGGCCCAGGGGATGGCGACGGTGAGATCGGTGGTGAAGAAGGCGGGGTCACACCCGACGGTGAGACTCCTGCCGACAGCACCACAAGTCCACCAGCCGGTGCTGAAGGTGAAGCCCCTGGACCTGGGGGTGAAGGTGAGCTACCTGGGGGTGAAGGAGAACTGCCTGGACCTGGTGGAGTCCCTGGGGGTGAAGAAGAAACTCCTGGGGGTGATGGAGTATCAGGAAGTGAAGGAGAAGCCCCTGGGGCTGAAGGTGAAATCCCTGGAGGCGAAGGAGACCCAGGTAGTCCCACTACAGTGAGTGGAGACGATGTGCCCATTCAGGAAGCTACTACTCCTGAGACTGGAGGAGAAGTGGTCCCGGATGAACCTGGGAAACCAGGACTTTCCGGGATGGCCAAATACGTAATCTTTTCCGACATTGAAGGATTTCCGGGCTGTCAGAACTATTTCGTGCTCACAAACGACCGAACGGAGTACTTTCGTACCGTTGACAGCCTGGTGATGACTCAGCTAATTCAGCTGGGAGTTGACACTAATGTAAACCCTCTACAGTATACGGGATGTCCCGTTGGATTTGACACAAACTGACTTCCATGACAACGAATAATAAATCGCTGCTAACTTACGTATAACTCAAGTTTTAGGTTTAACGTAGCTATTGTTTTCTTTCCGTTATTGCAGAGTCTTTTTCAATTAAACTCTTTAAGTGATTTTTATACTGGCACCAATAGCTATCCATAATTATGGTTTTTTGGCAATAATATTATACCAAGCTAGCATTCTTAGTTTTTATTGTAACTTTTAACTTGTAACTTGTAACTTAATAAAACTTGAAATATAATGAGACCTCGACTTGTCTAGAAGTGCATTTGTGGCGGGAAATGAACCACGGACCTTCCAAGTTTCCAACTTGCTTATGAGAATATTTACACCATAAATACGATCGGGGAATCTCATACGTATCATTGGTACTCTGCTCTCTCGAAGCTTTGAAGAACACTTTAGAAACTTTCGTTGCGGATACAATATCGACTTCAATTTCAGTAAGGGACATGTATTTATTGGTTCCACTCCAATCAGCCCATAAAAGCTTTTTCCCATAATTACTGCTTAAAAGAAGGTTTACTGATGTAAACTTTGCAAGGCTGAATTCATAAGAACAATTGGAAGAAAGCTAAAAACTTTTATGATGAATGAAACAATGCTTTTAAAATATGGACTAAATCGTCATTCAACTGATAGTATCAAAACGTTTACTAAAACCTTGCGTGACAGCAAATTCCACTCCCAATTTAATTACTTAGCGGTTCCAAACGATAGAAACAGTAGGAAGAAAATGGCAGTACGTGGGCCACACGTTAGTGGTTCTGAAATTAAACAGTTCAAGTATTAAATTTTGAAAAATGAGTAAAAGTCAATTTAATTTCTTTGCGGTTAAATTGCAACTTATTTTTATTAGCCAGTTCTCTTGTATATCTGCAGACATTAGGTAGAGTCTAAGAATTAATGAAAACATCTTGTATCAGGGTGTCAGACAGTATTAAAGACGATTAATGCACACCAGTGAATTGGTTTAGTCAAATAAGCAAACAACATAAATCTTGCCTAAACTGGGCTTCCCCCATCCCTGATAATTTTAAGTCTTTTCCTCAAAATGTTCTATTAATGATTTTTCGGTGAAATATGTTTCAGCACGCGACACAATTTCGAGGGATAAATTTTGAAGGGATAAGTAGGAAGCCGGGTCTCTCCAGAAAGTTAACTATCAGCTTTAAGACCCACTATAGATTAAGGACAACAGCTTTTTGTTATAGGCACTAAAGCGCAGGAAATGTGCGATTGTTATCACTTCTAGGATTAGTCGTGTCCTAGGCAGCTTTAGGGTTTAACTTTATCGGTACTTTGATGCTTTAGCATACAAGGAACCCTCTAACTCAAGATTCCACACCTCCCCACCATACGCTTAAGTCGTATGCCTTTTCTAAGGGCGGAAGTCCTTTTTGTTTTTTAAATTTGTTCCAAAGCTAATGAAAGTTTAGAAGTTCCAATTTCCTTGTTCTTTTCACTATCTACCCACAAATTAAATATTTTCAATCACTGTAATTTCAGTAATCATGCATTCGCTTGGCCACACAGCATGATAATTGTAGGTGTTAGATTTGCTAGCTTCTGGTTAGTCATCGGAGCATTTTAGGTTTCTTCATTGAAAATTGAGAGACTAATTTCTTGCAAATTATCCCTACGTCATAATCGAGTCGTAATGTATGTTTACGAGGGTAACCTGTTTACCAGGAATCTTGAAGTTTAGTTCAAATCCTTCTAATTGAGCAAGTTTAGTGTTGTTCAGTACTCAATAATTAGCCATAATTTGCATTAGCACAGTAGAGCTCGTTTTGGTTTCTTTCTTGTTTTTAAGAATTTGTTTGACTATAAAACATCCGCGATCAGCTAAATGCCAACTTTTAAATTTTAATTTTCGAAATAGAAACTCAGCCAAAATATTTTTTGATTTTTCTGATTTCTTGGAATTGCTTTGCCAGCCTTAGGTTTGATCAAACATGTACAAACTGTGAAGTTGGGGGGGGGGGCAAGCAAAAGCGGTATTCTTCTTTTCTGCTGCTGGAATGAGGAGGGATCTTCCTTACATCCAACAAAGCTTGGTTGTGAATTTTTTAGTAGTCTTTAATTCCTACGGTCAGATCCGCCACATGTCCATTTCCTAAGCTGTGCTACCTTAGGAATCTGAAATCCATTGCTATGGTATGTTCTTGATATGCCTCTGCAAAGATATTTTGAGCTCCTGAAGAGTTTATATTAATCGAAAGTTTATTCAGATCAAAGGTATACAATGGACAATTTGTAGGTAGGAGGTTTCTCTGTGAAAACGGCTGATAAAACAATCACGAGAGCAAGAAAGCTTCAGCAAACACTGGATTACATTTGCAGCTTTTTCAGCACACCTTTGATTTGTCTGTTCGTTAGAAGAAAGCTTATACACACTTTTCCCCCTTCAGTTGGGTGGAAAAGACGTCCAATATAAGCGTTTTTGGAGTTTAACAAGATTGTTCCTTCAGGCAAACGTGGAGGGGAGTTAGTTTGGGTCTGAAAAGTGTGTTTGAGTTGGGGTCTAGTTACACACAAGAACAAGACCCCCCCCAAACACATTATCATATACACGTTGATATACAATTTAGGCTCAGTGATTTTTTCCAGATCAAATTTCATTTAAATCTCCTCATTTCACTTATACCTCACAAAGTTCGCCTGTCCAAAGTAGGCTCATTCTAACATCAGTTGCAGAGGTCGGTGTTTCAAATCTTGTTTAAAAGTCCAGACCCTGAAGATCCTGTCTAGGGACCCCATTTAGGGATTTAGTGTCAGGGTTCTTCTGGGATGAAATGAGATTCGACATTTCAAGCAGGTTGATCAAATTGTCTTTAATCGACTAATGGCTTTCACTCTCTCAGACTATGCAGAAGCATACTTCCGATTGTTGCCAACTTTAGCTGGTCTCTACTCTATAACACAAGTTTCACATTTTTTGCTCTCAAACTTGTGCGCTAAAAAACTAGTTCCTTAATTCATTTCATTATCGTTATCACAACAGTAAAGATTTCAAGATTGGTATCTATCTTGCTAAAGACATTTGGGAAGATACGTAGTTGTATTTTGCAACCAAATTTAGCACGATTCTTGCCAAACGTTTTGCCGAAATCGGGTTACAATCATTTTAAATTATATTATTGTGGAAGTGGAATTATTGTGCAAATTTGCAAATTGGTGAAATGAAAACACTGATAGTCTGGAAAACTACTAAAAATTTAAGTACTAATCAAAGCAGTCTTGTAATTAAATAGAAAATAATTAAGCTTTATAAGATTTATATTCTTCACAGTTAACTTTAAAATTAATTTCTCCAATACATCTTGGCAATTTTATTATCTTGCTGCGTCCAACAATCTTGCTTTGCCCTATATTACCATCTTTATAAGTAAGAATCATTAGGTATATATAGAATTTTTGGTCATTTGACAGTACAGAAAGTAAGGTGAAAACGTCAGTGTTGGATACATTTAGATTTATCACAGATGGAGCAGTTTTTAATAATTATTTCCATTCCGTTCACTCTAACTCGATCATTTGACACAAAAACTTAAGAATAAACTGGAAAACTGCTAACTCTCTTCCATAATTAGAGGACACAAAAACTAAAGGCTTGAAGTTTTTCTACTTCTTGAGATATCCAGCGGGTAATATCTCATTCTAACTAAGGCTATTTCACACCATTTTGCCAATATATAATATTGCCTGAATTTAAACAATATACCTACATTACTGTAATATCTTAAACCAAGGAACTCTCAATCATAGCAAAGCTCCCTAAAGCAATATTAAACTAAATTTTCGCATCCAAAGGCAAATTTCATTTAGATTTTGCCGAAATGGTAGTTAATTATCGGTCGAAAACAGCCCGTTTTTGCATCACTTTGCAATATTAAATTCTAAGAATCACTGAAAAACTTCAGATTTCATCTCCTCATTAAATGGAAATTGCGGAAATGCTCTAGGCTTCTTAGTTTTGCATTAATGAGGACGGCCTGACCTAGACTTAATGCCTATTCGGAGCAGATAGATCATCCTTTGACTGAAACATTTCAAACTTTTAGGTGACACTTTTTCTTCAGCAATTACTGGGCTATTTTGGTTAACCATAATCCATAGCTTTCGTCTGTGCTACTGAGGTTGTGGGTCAACATATGCAGGTGCCTGGTTGTATACTAGTTTAGAACTAAGAATAAAAAGATTTAAGGAAAAATTTAAACTCTAGAACAGTAGGGATCAAGCCCACAACTTTTGGCAGGCAAGGTTTGACATTTTAGGAAACGTTTCGTCCTTAGGACTCGTTGCGTAAAAACTACAATAAGTTAATAAATCTAATTAGATAGTTAATAAATTCAACTAATCCAATATGCAATATGCTAGTGCGTTCATTACAAGTCATAACCAAATCAAATCTGAAATAAGCAATTTTGGAATTAAAATACAGGTAATTTCACTGGCGAGCGTTGGATTAAGGTTTCCAATAATTGTTGTATCAGTTTTGTAGCAACAATTTCACGGAAATCGGCAAATTTCGATCTTTCTACAATGAAATGTTTTATCATCTTTCTTCAAGATTTACAGTTTAGTGTGTTGTAATGGTAGGTAACGTAATGTTGAAAATAAAGCGCCGAGCCGAAAATAGTAAGGATGCTGCAAAAACAACAACGCTGACTTCACATTCCATTACCACAAAAAGAATATTCCGAAAACTTCAAAAACCTAAAAGCAAGAGTGCATAATTGCACTATATATAAGAAGAAGAGTAAGCCATTAGAGGGCTGCTCTTCTTGGCATTGCGTAACGGTGCTCCGACCACAATACGCGAATGTTCCTCCGTTTGGTGGGGGAGGGTAAACAAGCATACCCCCTCCCCGTTTGGTGGGGGGGGGGTAGCTTTCTTCGACAAAGCATACCCCCCTCCATTTGGTGGGGGGGTAGCAGAAAAGAGGTCCCCGTTTGGTGGGGGGAGGTAGCCAACGGTCAATCAGATTGCAGAGACCCCCTCCCCGCTTGGTGGGGGGGGGGGGGTAGAGCAGAGGATTACGGTAGTTTTTGTTCTATGTAAAAATGGGTCCCCGTTTGGTGGGGGGGGTAGCAAAAATAGGTCCCCGTTTGGTGGGGGGTAGGCAAAAGAAGTCCCCGTTTGGGGGGGGGGGTCGCCAACAGCCAATCAGATTCAGCCAATCTTTCTTAGTTTGACTTGGCGACCCTCCCCCAACGGGGACCCCCTTCTGCCCAGCCCCAAACGGGGACCCCTATTGCATCCCCCCCACCAAACGGGGATGGGGTGTGCTTGTCGACCCCCCCCCCACCAAACGGGGATGGGGTGTGCTTGTCGACCCCCCCCCCACCAAACGGGGGAACATTCGGGTATTGTGGTCGGAGCACCGTTACGCAATGCCAAGAAGAGGAGCCCTCTAGTGGCTAATAGTCTTCTTCTAATATATAGTTCAATTATGCACTCTTGCTAAAAGCCTATGACTGGTCATTACTTGAAGCAATAGCTTTTATAATTCAGAATAACTTATGAAATAATCGCTTATGAGATGTATCACTACAGTACATCCGACTCGAGAAATTCGGGCATCGAACCCACAACCTTTGGCTATCTAGGCCAACGTAACGTTCTACCGATTGAGCTACCCAGGCATAAGTTTGAATTTGCTCCCAAAAAGTAGTGACATTTTAGAGGACATTTGATTTTTTAGAGGAATTTTAAATTTTCGAAAACACATCCTCACGTCTCACGTCTTACTAATAACAATTCAGTCACTGTGGGATGCAGTGGGTATCCCTGGGAAAAACTGTTTTGAAGATTCGTTGAAAATTCGTTTAGAGTGAAGCCCATTGATGTTCTGAGCTATTACTGTTCAATTTTTCTACCAGAGAAAATGATTCGATGATGCCTTTTTCAAGTTAATAACTTGTTTTTAAGTTGCTCTAAATAATTCGTTTTAATTTATTTTTAAAGAATTTGGTTTGGTTCAGACTTTGGCCCATTCTAAACAAAAATAAAAGGAACATTTGGAAGTTAAGGAGCGTTCTTGGATGAAATATAAGGAATCTAAAGGGGTAATTCTGTGGGGATCCATTTTTGATACAAAAAACAACTATGTAATTCCAATCTATCTTTCACCTTTCGGAAAATATAAAGCCTATAACTGTCAAAAATGAGTTTATTTTGTTTGGAAGTTAATTGGCTCCAATTTTTGCTTGATTAGATGCTGTTGGTTTTGAAAACCAACTGTTAAGTTAACGGTTGCTCCTAGTAGCTATTTTGAGTAACTCAAGTTTTTTTCACCACCCTAATTCCTTTTTGTTTCCCACAAACTTCTTATCCTTAAATGGCGCCGGCCATTTTTATGACACTAATTCCCGCCACTCCCTTCTGTCTAGCGGTATCTTTACCATAATGTACAATGTTTGGAGTGTACATTACAGGTACCACTGGAGTAATGAACATTACAACAACCCTACACCCGATTGCTTTAAACAATATCAGCTCCACTGTTTGCTACGACGAGGAAATCAGAGATATTGATCTCCAATTGATCACCATATCAACGGGTACTGTAATCGCTGTGGTGGGTCTCATTTTGAACGGTATCATACTAACTGTCTTCTACATGACTCCGGTACGTGGCTCAAACACTTTACTACTTAGTGTACTGGCCTTCTGCGATATCGGAGTGTTACTGTCATATCTGTTACTGTATACAATAGAAGGTTCGGCCAGTTACTGGAATCTGGGCTCACTTAACACTCTCTGGGTCCACTATGTACCCTACCTGTTCCCTGTTTCCCGGACAAGTCAAATGGCCACGACCTATATCATGCTTGTGGCAATCACCGAACGATTTGTCAGTTTGATGCGATGGAAGCGCGCTGCTCAACTGTTTCTGAGTGATCGAATTGTGTTGATCATTATTGGTAGGAATGTTTTTGATATCAAATAGGTCGCTACTGCTAATGTACACATACGCATATGAATGTAAAGCAAAGTAAAAGTAGTATTATGAGAAAAGAAAAATCTTGAAATTTTAGTACATTTCCTGTTCAAAGGTATGAGTTAAATACTTATGTGGTGTACATTTCTTATTGAACTACTCAATATAAAATGTTAAATTCGCCTCAGTATAGAATTAGCAAACCTGTAGCTTTTTTGTCAGATTTACTACCAATTTTGTTGCACTCTTTGTTTCAGCCGTGCTAATGTTCTGTGTCTTTTCGCACATATCACGCTACTGGGAAATCGAGGCAGTTCATAACCCGAACTGTACGGGCCTGGCGGCCAGTCACGTGCGTGCCTCCACGCTGCTACGGGAAAATGCGGATTACCGTACCATCTATGGACTCTGGTACACCAACATTACCAATGTCCTATTACCATTCGCTACCCTGATCATACTCTCAGTGATCAACGCAGTGAATCTCCGTCTAGCCCTGAGAAGTGGCAAAGCGCTGCACTGTTTGGTGATCAATAAAATCGACGGAATCACCAAAGAAACCATCGAGAAGAATATGCGTCGCCATCGGAGACTTCGCGACGCCACGGTCGTTTCCCTGGTCCTCGTGATCAGTTACGTAATCTTTAACAGTCTATCGGCAGTGATAACCATCTGGGAATTTGCGGACCAGCAATTCCTATTTCAGAATCAGAAATTCTATACTCTCAGTGTTGAGATGATCAATATTGGAGCGGTTACCAATGCCGCTTCCCGATTCGTCAGCTACATGGCCTTTAATCGGGACTTTCGGACAACGGCTCGCGAAATCTGGCTGGCTAGGACGTCCAGGAAACCGACCTCTCAGACACCCTCGCCGGCGAAATCCACAAATTCGATTCGGGGCTCCCGGCGACGAAAACAGTGGCGGAATTTCCGATTTCGAACAGAATCCATACATTTCCAGTCCTTTGGAAAAGTCCGCGAACAGCTAGTCCTCATGCAGAACGAATGCTTTTAGAGCAGTGTTTATCTCGTTATTTCTCTTTTTGTTACGATGTGCTTGAGCTTCAATTAAATTTAATTTATTTTTTAAATGGAAATTCACTTATGTTAAGGTAAAAATTCCACAGCTACGATGTTTTATACTTTACTGACCAGCAATATCAACGCAGTATATAATATAAAATAGGATGTACCCTAGAAGTAGTTAAAGCACAAATAGCATGATGATACGATGCAAGAGTGCATAATTGCACTATATATAAGAAGAAGAGTAAGCCACTAGATGGCGCTTCTTATTGAAACTAGCCAACAGCCAATCAGATTGCAGAGAGCCTGATTTGGTGGGGGGGAGTAGAGCAGAGGATTACGGCAATTTCTGTTTATTCCCTAAATGGTGGCGGGATAGCAAAGAGAGGTCCCATTTGGTTAAAAGGTATTCAAAAGAGGGCCCCGTTCGGCGGGGAGGGGAGCAAAAGGGGTCCCTTTTACTGGGATCGACAACAGCCAATCAGATTCAGCCAATCTTAGCTGACTTGGGACCCCTTTTGCCTACACTACCCCCACCAAACGGGAACCCGTTTTGGTTACCCCCCCCCCACCAAACGGGCGAACATTCGCGTATTGTGGGCGTATTACGCAATGCACGGAAGAGAAGCCTTCTAGTGACTTGCTCTTCTTCCTATATATAAGTGTAATTATGCACTTTTTACAAAAGCTTTTAAAGCTTTACTGATTGAGAGCAAATTCTGGTATTTATAATTCTGAAACTGTTTGAATTTGAAAATTTTCTCGTGTCGCATAAATATTATAAACTCTTGGTCGCATTGATTTGTACATAGGAAATATGAAAACAGTGTTGGCAGAAAATTAACTACAAACAGAAATCAATATTTGTGATAAAAACCAAACATTTTCTATAAAAGTTTTAGTCAGACATTAAATTTGTATCATGGCTTGAGACAGCACAAAAATTCAATGAAATACACCCACCAACGTCCCCCCCTCGAGGGAAAACTAGCTAACAAAACATTCATGCTATTTGTCGAATCACTATTCACAGATGAGCCAATGTTCAAAAATCTTCTTAGGGTGACACATTTACTGTACCACCTGCATTTTCACAGAACTGTACAGTCTGTGAAAGCAGGGGTGACAGTAAGGCTTCTGATCGTGATCCTTGAAGGTTCCCATGGTCAGGGGTTTCGTACAGTAAGTGCACATAAAATGGTTTGGATGAAATCGTTGAGCTGTGGCGGAGTTGGGACCCATTGCCGTCACGCAGGGTCCCTGAATCTCCTCCTTACAGTAACCGCAGACTCTGGTACTGGACATAAGATTTAGGTTACAGTTTGACAGAAACCTGAAATAGAGAAATTGCTGTCCAAAACCTTGAATGCAACATTCATAACTTGTTTCATAGCATTAGGAACCAGAATTTTTCTGATTTTAGGAAATGTAATGTTAACCTCTTTTTTACTCTTTTTGTTTAATTGTTTATTTAATAGTAAAGTAAATTTTAAAAAATTTAAAAAATTTAAAGTATAGTTTGCATTCATCTTAGACTTGGTTGTGACTAAACTCACGTCTTGGAAGGAAATATATTTGCTGGTGTCTTTGTGTTTTTGTTTCTGCAATAATATTTCTACGGCGCTGATCGATTGGGAATATCCCATCACATGGATTCTGTAGTCTAAGTTAATTCAGCTACTAGTACTACTGTTTTCAGGTTAATCGAAACTAAAGGAATCGGTATGAAGACTAATTTGCTGTTGTTACGTTGTTTGAGTTTAAAATATCATAAACTTTTTCTACTTCGTGAAATTCGAATTTTTCCATATTTTTCGATTCGCCAGAATCAAAAATATTTGAATGTATCTCAGTTTACTCCACCGTACATCAAAAATTTTAAAACCTTGACCAATCCAGCTTAGTTTTCAGATTCGTGTTCTGCGATCCAAAAACCTCTATATGCAAAACCGGCCATGAAATTTTTCGGTTCCCCTTGTTCTCCCCTTACGAATCTAAAAAATAGGATATAGGTTCGCGAAATTGACAAATTTTGCGATATTTGAACTCATTCTAGTCGGAAACGTTGCCTTACCTCTTCCTAACGCAATCAGTTTTAAAAATCTTAGCACTAATGGGATGCACAGAAAAAGTCTCAAAATTTGTAAAGGTTTTGCCGAGTGTAGAATGGAAATCTAAACTCAGTTTTGATTTTACTCAATTGTTTATAATTAAAAATGTCAACGTGGTCAATAAACACATGCACGACTGCTCGAGTTTTAAAATTCATGAGGCGGCGGTTAAATGGAATAATTTGAAGCCTATATCAACCCCACCTAAAAGCACAAGAAAAATAAATCAATTTTTTCCAAATATCTCAGAATAGTCTTTTTCAGTCTAATTTGGGTTGACAGTTCTACAAAATGACACAAATTGCATGTAAGACTTTGGTGTAAAACAATTTAGAAGGAGGCTATCTTGTCTTCTATTGCTGTTACGGCACTTGTGTTGAGTTAGTTTGGATAAAATCGGTTAGGCACCTAAATTCATTAGATTATGAAATATGGGCATTGGACCAGATATCAGGTTCGTTGGAGAACCGCGACGATTATTCATCTGGCATTAAATAAGTGGTACTTTGACATAATACCAAATTATTGAAAAACTATTGAAATCTGCTTTTGGTACATAGGCGTCGCCGCAAAATTTCAACAGCACACCAGAACTGGCCTGGTGGAAAACTGTCATTTTCTAATGTGCACGACAACGCCAAGTGAGCGTGCGAGTGCATTGCATGAGTTAAGTGGTCTCTTTGCTTCTGATCTAACGTCGCGACCCAAAATTTAACAACTCTTAGATATGTCTATTTGATTCCGCAACCTTTTATTATCAGTCATCTGTCTTCGGACATCTGGCATTATTTTAATTCATGCCCTTGTTTATTTAGGTGTCAACTGGCAAGCTGAAACCCTTGGAAAATCTTAATCAATCCGACATTTTCCAATTTTGTTTTTCTAAGCATTAACTCTGTGCGGATTTAAGCACATGTGTTTTCCCCGACCAAGTACACAATATCTAATCCGGAGGTCCCAAAAACTCTTTCCTGAAAATGTCTAAAGAAAACACCGTTTAATTGAAAGCCTAAAAACACCGACAGAAAATAAGACACAAAAAGGAACGTTTCTGAACAATAATACTTCCTTATTTGATTTCTAAAAGGATTTAGATTTAATACAAACTTTATGTAGCCAATTCTATTTTCATTCGATTTTATCAACTGATAAGAGAAATAAGTTTTCAAGATTGATTCAGGTGGAATGATATTCAGAAAGTTACCAAAAACTAGGTTATTCCTAAAAAGTCAGCACAAATGCTCAAATCACTGAACTACGAATTTAGCCTAATTTTAGATCATCGAAAGCTTGCACACTACCCTTAATGTGTCCATCAAAGCATGTCTAAGCACAACAGCTAAGGTAAGCCATAACGTCAAACTAAATTATACCCAAGAATAATTAAAACACAGCCGAATATGCCGCCTAACATTTAAACTTAATGTTAAGCTGAGAAAAAAGTAAAACTTAGGGCACAACTTGGTACCAGTATTAAGCATTTGGGAAAGAAGGAAAAAGACTTGCAGACCCAGAAAACCCGAAAGAATTTTGAAACCTTTGCAACAAATGCGCCCTTTCTGTCAATTTATCAGGGAGAAACCTGAAGAAAAGAAAAGGGCCGTAAATTTAGGATTGTTGCCACACATCTGGTTAGCCGTCGGTCAAAACTCTGAGAAAACGTCACCATAAATTTAGCCTGTTGTGAGACTTTCCCGAAAGGTGAAAAACTAATAATTTCTGTTGAAAGAGTGGACTTTTCGGTATTCCGTTTCATTTAACAAAGATTTTGAGTCTTTCGCCGTCTTTGCAATTTGCAAGCATGTGCCAAACCTAACACACAAATTGCTAGCAATAATGTACAGTGCTAAAGCAGTTAATAACAAAACAGACAATGCAAAAAACAAGTCGAGATTCAGTCAGTGCTAAAGAAGAAACAGTCAGAAACCGTCAAGCTTAAGTTTAACCCAAGTCAAATGCCGTGTAATTAATGAACGCAGTTAGGCAGATCTTTACTCCACTCAAGGTCCCATCTCGCACCAAATTCCGTGATTAATAAAATCCCAATAAATCCGGGAATCCGGGAAAATCCGGCAAATCAGATAATCTCTTTATTATCCAACTCTTTTTTCTGCAGTTCCATGATGACTCCACTGTACAGTTTATAGAAGCACTCGTGACAGTAGGGTTTTGTCTCATGCTCCTTATAGGTCCCTTTAGTGTTGAGGGGTTTCGTGCAGTAGGTACACATGAAGTGCTCCGGATGAAATCTCTGGGCCCGAGTTGCATTGGGCGCCAGGGCTGTGACACAGGGGCCCAGAATCGGTTCGTTACAGTAGGCACAGATTCGCGGCGGTTCACTTCCCTTGGCTCCCGGAGTCAGAGAGCGCGGCGAAGCCTCGGCCAGTGGAATCAGGCGAACTGGGCTGGGCTGAAATAGAGCAAGAAAATCAAAATTGGTTTAAAATTAAAATCAAAAAATTTAATCATAATTAAAATGGATCAAATTTTCAACTTGATTTGGTTTGCAACACAATTAGAGCAACAGAAGAAATCTTAGGTTCGGCAAAAATCAAGGCTTTTCGCCAGATTAAATGTCACAAACTGTCGACCTTTGTTTTCAATAAAATTAATTGAATTTATGCGGTTTGATATCTCAAAAGTTGAAAGCATAAACCATGAAATATTTTCTGCCGTCAGATATGTAAATTATAATTAATTACCGATCGCTTCATTAGTGGAGATCCGGATAGTCTGTGGGGTGACACTGACCTGAAATTAAAATTAAAAATTAAAATTACAAATGAATTTAAATTGAAATAAAATTAAAAATGACTTTAAATGAAAACAAAAAGTATAAACAGGCTGGAATGTGAAAAATCTTGTCAAAATCCGATAATCAGCTCATTTTTAAAGCTTCCGGCCAATTAATATTCAATTATCAGCAGTAATTCTGTAATTAATTGTTTTGTGAGTTCATTACTTTGGGGGCGGTCCTCTGGCAAGATCCAGCATCAGGCGGTCCGCTTCGTCCCAGTCATTCGTTTGACTGATTCGCTTCCAACTGTCTCGCTTACTTGACACTAAATCAAAACACCAAAAGCCAACAAAAAAGTTGAATTAAAAAATTTTAAATTAAATTAAATTAAATCGTTATTAATCGTTCCAAGTTTTTTAGATTATATTTATGCGTTTGCCTGGGAGCAGAAAAACTAAATTAAAAACTTGCAGATATTACTCGAAGCAAAATAAATGCTGTTTGCTGAAGAGTTCAATTCAAAGGTTCATGCCCATGTTGCAGCAGGAACTCTTTATTTTGTTCATAAAATGAAATCGGTTATATAGTCTACACTACTAAGGAAGAGTTGATACCGACTTACTTGATTCTGTGTAGGGTGGCGGCGAAGGTGTCTTCAGTCGAAACTCTTTCGAAGGCGGGGACTCGGGCAGCACTCTCACACTTCCAGGAAGCTAAATATCAACAGTTTCCATTTATGGAAAGGAAACGCAACAGTAGCACACAAATGGCTCTATCTCAATAAAAGCCTAAGCTTTTACCATTTGACGTTTTGACTAATTTCAGTCCACTAGGTTTAACATTCTAATGGACTAAAGTCATGGTGCTATGTACTACAAACATAAGCACCTTGCTTAAGCTAAACGTAAGTAGCTTAACTATAATGGTACACCATTCGCCATCTCTTTTCCGTTTGTTTACTCGACTACTCTAAAATCTGATACAACATAAAAGTACTCGTGAATTCAATTAAGCAAGTTATTAGGATCATATTTTCAGCAAATGTGGGTACATGGTTAAATCATACTTTTGGGGAACCTTCAGCTCCGGGTGTTCGTACACGCTTCAATGCTAAAACAAAATTAATTGTAACTTCTAATATTGTATATTGAATATTACAAATTCGATTAAAATTCGATTTAAAAAAGTTCGACTCTCTGAATATTTTAACTATAAACTCTCAAACAATCCTTTAACATACCATGAAACCGAAGTTATAAAAATTTAAAAGTCACACAGTAACACAATTTGTTGTGCAACACGTTAAAGTTAGCCACATTAAATTAAAAACTAAAGTAAAGTATTAAAAACTGGTTTACATGTTTAATCGAGGAAATTTGTAAAACTGCTGCCAAAGTAATTTAAAACTTCCATCACGGCTCTCAAAACATTGATGATTTAAAAACCTAAAACACTGCTTTTTTGAGCCAAAAATGAAATTAATTTTTCAGAGCTCTAACAATATAATATTAAAAAATGATTCAATTTGATGAAATCCAGGCCAAGTGGTTTGCTTTAAAATTATGAGCTAAAAACCCTGTCACGCCGAGTGCTTTTCATAAAATGAAATTAAATCGCGCATCCATAATCCGCTTTCGTCGTTCAATTTTTCACACTTTTGTAGTTCTGACAGTTAAATACAATGTTAAATAGAATAGAATTGTTAAATTTAAGTGAGAGGATGAAATACGTAACGTTTGCAAAATAAATTGGATTCAACTTGCAACAATGCAATGGTTACGGACAGATGCAATACAACGTACGTATAAGTAAAGTAACCCATGATTAGATAGTGGGAGGCTTACAATAGGGTGTGAATTAATTTAGATTTATATAATTTCAAAGTACACCTCTATTTGAAGACACGCATTCATCCGTTTTAGGTATAATTGAAGATGATCTTACAAGGTTTTAAATCATGGGAGGACTTTAGGCTGCTGAAATTTGAAGTTGGAAAATTATAACTATTATTAACGTTTACAAGAGTACATAATGATAAGAGTAAACCACTAGGCAAGCTCTCTCTTATCAAAGCAAAAACTATGCTCTGTTCGCTAACGGCCCACCCCCCCCGCAAATCAGACCCTAGTGACCCCCCCCCCCGCAAATCAGTACCTAGTCGAAACGGGGGTACGCTCACTCGCTCTATGTTTATGTGCTTAATCTCGAAAACACAAGCACTACGTGAGCGAATTTTGTGCCTGCTTCGACCTTAAGAACACAAACATAGCGCACGAAATTCTTTGAAGTGATGGGTCTGATTTGCGGGGGGGGGGGGTGGGCCGTTGGCGAGCAGAGCATAGTTTTGGCTCTGATAACATAGAACGTGCCTAGTGGCACACTCTTATATTATGCACTGTCGATGTTTAGTATAAACCTACAAGCATCGGCTAAGAGATCATCATAGGCAGCTTTGGCTCGTCGCAACTTTTCTTCCTACAACATAAAAATTCAGTGGACAATAAAACTGAAAAGAAAAATGGAATATCCTTAACTTCTGATTTTTTATCAAATCCTTCTATTTACGTGACCAATTTTAGATGAAAGCATGAAAAACTCAAGTTGTTTTAGCATATTTGTTCAAATCTAAACGCCAGTGCTTCCATAAAATAAGGTTATGACTTGTGCTATGGTGTGCACAGCTAACTCCATCGCTTTTGCAATTAACTTCAGATGGTGTATTCTGATATTGCTTTCTGACTAACTGTAAAACTTAATCTAATTTTTCACATTTTTAAAAGGACCCTTGTAGAAACTACAGGAATTCTTGTAGTTATCTACAAAAGTGCTTCTGTGCGGTCAGTCACTGGCGGAGCTTCCGGTTTCACAAAAGTAAATTTCGTATTTTTCACCGGCCTCTCGAATAGTACAATTTACAATAATTTCCTGTAGAAAATACTAAGGAAACCTATAGTTTTTATTAAAGGAGTTTCCTGTAAAACTACTGAAGAAACCTGTAGTTTTGTTCGACTTTTCTGACTATCCTAAATCAGATACCAAACCTGTAGTTTTTACAATACAAAACCTGTAAATTTTACTGGCAGTGACCTATTAATGGAAAAGGGGGGGCAGGGTGGGGGGGGCCGCTCCCAAAATATTTTCGACAGGGAGCAGCCGGCCAAAAATCACCCACGGGCTGAAAGACTGAAAATTTGAAAATATTAAAAAAATTCCAGTCTTCAAAAATTATGACAACTGTCGCCCTTATATACTGAGTTTGCGTTATTAGCGTATTGAGTAATTTCCTGTAGAGTAAACAAGTGAAAACTACAGGTTTCATTTGTATTGAATACTAGTCTCACTTGTAATCCATTCTACCAAAGTATGTCCGGTAAAAACTACCAAGATGACCTGTAGACATTACAAGAGTTAACCTGTATTTTCCACAAAAGCTTTTGTATTTATCATTTACAAAAGTGAATCGTGTAGTTTCTAACTGGAACATTTCTATGAGTGCATTCTAACCTCTTCCAAGTCTCGTCTCCGCCTGTCCTCGTCCTCCCTCCTCCTCCGCTCCTCCTCCCTCCTCCGCCGATCCTCCTCCTCCCGTCTCCGTCGATCCTCATCCTCCTTCTTCCTCCGTTCCCGCTCCTCCTCGCGCCTCTGTCGTTCCTCATCCTCCAGTCGCTGTCGTCTGGCTTCCTCTTCCCTCTCTCGCTGTCGCTCCTGTTCCTCTCTCAGTCGTTTTGCCTCCTCCTCTCGTCTCCTTCGATCCTCCTCCTCTCTTCTGCGTCGATCCTCCTCCTCTCTTCTTCTGCGCTCTTCCTCGTCCCTTCTCCTCCGATCGTCTTCTTCTTGTCGTCTTCGTCTATCTTCTTCCTCTCTCCGTTTTCGATCCTCCTCCTCCTGTTGCCGTCTTCTCCGATCCTCCTCCTCCTGCCGTCTTCGCCTGTCTTCCTCTTCCTGCTGTCGTCTCCGTCGTTCCTCTTCTTCCTCCCTTCGTTTTCGATCCTCCTCCTCTTGACGTCGACGTCGTTCTTCTTCTCTCTGAATGTCGTCTAAAATGTTATTTGGTTATGCAGTAGTGATGTGGATCGGATCGGACCGACAAATTTTCGGATCGGATAGACTTGAAATTTATACACACTTTAAAGTTGAGCGCTGAGTACAATATGTACAGAAAAGTACTTTGTTGCACTTTTCTCTGAGCATTCAGATATTTATATCAACGCCGTTTGTATGTACCTAAGTTCTGGTTACAGCAAATCATTTTAGGCAACTATAACAAAAGTTTTAAAAAAGCATTAATGGAGCAAACAGTACTTTGTGAATACTTTTCTTACCAGCACGCTTCTTTGCATCATCACAAATATCCAACACCTTTTTGAACTCTAATTCACTGTCTACCTGGAAGAACACAATTCTATTTATATTGCTTACATAAAAGACAGACAACATTGCCCGCTTCGTAAATAAATATACGGCGCATATACTTATAGCATAGTGACCACATTAGAACCAAGGCGGTTGTAGTGGAGAAAGCAATAGCTAAACCCTGCATAATTAGCACAAATTTGAGTTAAATAACCAATATTTTAGTTTCCTAATAGGAATTGTAAATTTAGTATTCAAGAGTAATTAGGTATTAGTTAATTAGTTATCTAATCAACTTACTGGTGAAGACACTTGTCTTTGAGGTGGAGGTCGAGGTTTTGCACCTGAAAATTAAACGATACATATTAAAAGACTTCAGCAATTCTCCCTTATATTTTGTTACCAGCCAGATTAAAACACTGATCAACAAGATCATGGTTGCATTTTATGTATTAATTTTTTATTACAAAGGCCGATTAACAATTAATTTGGTTCATTCCAGACTGCATTACTTGCTTGCACTTTCGACACTTCACAAATGTCAATCATTTTCTTGAACTTATCATCATCGATTTCTGCCTAAAATCAGATAAATCAGTAAGCCCAATGAATCGCGAAAACAACAAACTAACGTTTAGCACACCAAACTTCCCAACTGTCTTAACCTAATGATGTAAGAAAGTTTAGAATCTGAAATATCGTGAATTTTGAAGAACTCTAACCGGTTTAGGCGACGGGGGATAGAGGGCTTTCTTGGTTCCTTTTGGTTCTCGGGAGACTGTCGAAGGAAGGCAAAATGTCGGTGAGCGGTTCTCTCTTCTTGGCATCAACGGATCTGCTTTGCACTAAAATAAACATTAACTTATTATTAATTAATTAATAACTACTATTATTAATTAACCAATTAATTAATTACTTATTAACTACTTATTAATTAAAAATAATAAATCAGCGTCACCAGAATTATGCTACAAAACAGCGACTACGCTAAACCTTGACTGGTCAGATCCGTTTTTCAGCAACATTCAGCTTTGTGTTTCTTGGCTGACTATTGTTGACATTAGTGTTGAAACGCACCTCTCAGCTTGGTCTTCCCATAGTCTTTGAGTACCTGACTGAGCATGGAATCATCGTCTTTATCCTAAAATAAACAAACAATCAAACAAATACCTAAAATCGATAAAACAAACTATAAAAACATTTAGTACAATAAATTCTATTCATGTATAGTGTTGAATTTCCTCTGGGTGGGATTCATACTAAATACGCAAACTGATATCACAATAAGAGCCATTTAATTAATGAATTAATTAATCACGTAATTTCATTTATCTTTTAACATTGTCATATTATGACATTCTAATTTGGAAGAGTTGGCGATTTGTGACATACCTTTGGGAGCTTTGCCAGTCTGTCCAGATCCGGGCTTCCCCTTCGTTCCCGCTTGAGACCTAAAGTGGATCAAGCTGCCAATAAACAAGTACTAAATGATAGAACTAAAGATGAAATATATAAAACCTTTATTCTGATAGTCTAAGGTCTGTACTAGAATAATAATGATAATAATAGTAATAATAGTACATAGAATAATAATGATAATAATAGTAATAATAATAAAATAATAATATTATTAATAATAATAATAATAATAATAATAATAATAATAATAACAATAATAATAATAATGTTATCATCATGATTACACAGGTGATTGAATATTAAGAAAGCAGGGCCATTTCAGGCAACTAACCCTCTTAAGGATTAGCCTGCAAAACGAGTATGTACAGTACAGATTTTACTAACAACGAAATTTTCCCCACAAAATTTTAACTGAAATGATGACACCAACCTCTTTGAAGTGAATCGTAGTCCTTTGTAACCAATCGCATTAGTGTGTCATCTTCAGGCTGAAACAAGAATTACCATAACAACTAAACGATTAGAGAATTTCAACAAGGGTTGTACAAAACTTTTGGACCCATCCAATCAAATGTACTAAAAACATCAAATACAGGAATCCACAGTCAGAAAGAGATAAAGATTTTGAGCTATTTTCCCTGTTATTTGCTTTCAGCAAGAACTCTGGTCTCTCAACGTGACTCCTTGCTTCTTTACTTCAGGGAAACATCATTTTAATGTTATGAAGATGGGAGTATGTCAAAAAGATGAACCTACAATATCCTGGTCTCTGCGACCCCGTCTTCGAAGGACCTCCGTCGTGGCATGGACCTCGTCCACCAAGCACCCCAGAGTGTCCAGGACCAGTTTCCGCTCTGAAACAAAAGTATTAACTCAATGCTAAGAGTGAACAAAAATTTTTACATTGCTAGCCTGGAGGATTGTGTCAAAAATTTAGCACACTATTTCGGACTTCTATGAGAAATTTACAGAGCTTGTCAAGGGGCGGCCAACAATCACCGCGGCATTCCTCCGCAACCGTGGCGGAGGTTCGCAATTTTATACCCGTTTAGGGGAAGAAATGCCCAACAGCCAATCAGAAAACGAGGAGGGGAAATGCAATTTGTGAATATTGAATCATCAAAAGGTGGTTCTGCTATCTCATTGGCTTCCCGACCAAAAGTCCATCCAAACTAGTACTTCTGCTGAAAACCTCATTAAGGTGGTGATTCCTTTTGGGCACATATTGATTGATTGACGGTTCAAATCAAGATGAAATTTGAAGAAACTTTCCAAAATAAGCATTCTTTTAGCATTCTGACACCCTCCGCGCAATCCCGCTTCAAAAATTCGACGTCTCCGTTCAGGGTGGTTTTTGTCAATTTTTGACAGTTGGGTAGTTGCTGTACAGCTATGACTATATCCATTCGAGAGATCTTGGTGAGCTCTACATTTTTGCTTTTTGAAGTACCTTTCTAGCTTTTAGCTATCGTGAGATATAGTCGATTTTCCTATTTTGACGTTGAAAACTTGTCATGTTTGCAGAAATCAAATAATGCACCATTTCTTGAGCTACGTAAGCCGTAAAATTAAACTACGGGTGTCAATTTATCCGAGACCGATTATCCATGACATTATAATCTTCTAAACTGCAACCCCGTACGCTGCTGTCATAGAAAATGTAGTTTTTGCAAAAACATGACCAAATTTTTTCCAGCGATTGTGGAGCATTTACTGTGCAAGCTACATAGATGGTTGCCACTTACTGGACGTGTTTTACACTAAAATACCCAGGGACCCTTTTTAAGTTGTCCCGATTGCTGCTTTCTAGCTAAAGTGGTCGCTTGCCACAGTTGGGAAACATAGGCAAAATCCAAGTTGCGCTAGTTTCTTTATAACGAAGAGCGGTTTCATAATAATTAAAAAAGGGTCCCCAGCTGTTTGATAGTGGAATCGAATGATGTGGCCGATGCGTCACGAAAGAATTTATTTTAGTCTGCAAAAAATCTGGAAAATTAAATTACTTCGGAAATGCTGTAAAATAAGTTCCAATAACTAAAATTAATTTCGTTGTATTCATTAGAAAGAGCAAACGTTAAGCTGCATTTTGATATATTCTAAAAATGGCTTCTTAACTCTAAGTAGTGGTTGAGTACTAATGGTTCAAAGTTGATGTCTCCATAAGGAATCACCACTATAAATGGGGAAGCTTTTTGAAACTTAACAGAATTTATCGTAATCCTCTGCTCTGCAATTGTGGTCCAGTTTTTAACACTTTTGTGGCCAGCACTATACGTATAACGCTTTTGGTGACAAAGTTAGTAAGGTTGGTGACAGCTACTGAAATTTGGACTGCCTTAGGCACTCTTGAAAACTCGTTGAAAACTGGAAAACATGGAAACTATCCTGCACCCAATCTTTCGCCACATACTTTCATCTCCACTGCGATCATCCAAAACCCTATCCATTTCCGTGATCGTATAATTCTTTCTGGTTCGCCAGCTGTCATCATGATAGGAGCTGGTCAGATCGGCAATGGTTGGTTTTGGAATCTGGGAAGGCGGGGGACCGTCCCCATATCGATTCTGGCGATACTCCTGATGATAGGAACGACTCATGGATGTCGTCGCTGTTCGACTCGCACGAGTGATCGATTGATCGTCGTCCGAGAAAGGGGGTCGACCCCGCCCCCCATATTCGTCCCCCGAGGAGAGGGGGTAGGGCGAGGGAGGGGCCTGGATTGGCAGAGGGGCCGTCTGGGGGTAGGCCGGGTCCTCACTGGGGGGGGGGGGTCGGGGAGGGGCGATCTCACGACTGACCGTGTAGGAGGAGGAGGTATAGTTGACCGGAGACTCGGCGGAACCATAGTTGTGGGAATGGGTGCGCAGTTCGTACTTGCGCGTCCTCGTGGTAACAGTCTGAAACAAAACATAAAATTTTAAATTAAATTAACTTTCTAAATGCCTATGTTTTGCTTGTTTGTTTACTTACGATTTTTAAATGAACTTTCAGAAAGATTTTCTGGTCAGTAGTGATCAGAAATGGTTGAAATTCAAGTCCTAATCGGTTAAACTGGAAAAAATGAGAAAAACGATAAAGTTAATCGAAGATCCGAAATTAATTATTTTGTTACCACTACTTACAGGAGTAATGTTAACTCCGAATATATGGGCATAAAACAGTGATAGTGGTATCATTTTATGCAACTCTTCCAACAATTCATCCAGTGAATTTCAAGTGTGACAGAAAGTTTCCGTCAGAAAGTAAAGTTAGACAATGTAACTCCTAAACGGCTACTTTTAACTCTGGTCTGACGTCGGGCTACTTGTAATGGCGCAAAAGTAAACACTTCACAAGGTGTGGCTTAAATTCATTTCTGAACACTCTTAAAGACTTTACAAAGTTTAATTATAGTCGGCGATAAACAACTTCAAACCAGAAATTTAATCGTTGAAACAGTGTGAAATTGAAGAAACGATTGGGAATTTGTTTCAAAAATGCAATTCTCAGAACGTGAAATGCGAAATGCGATAACGAAATCATCTGAAAGTTCAAACTGAAAACTTAATGGCTTATGAAAATTTATTTTCCTCTTTTTCTTATAAGCTTGTTCAATTTGACATTACAGTATCCACATAACTAACTTAAAATATTAAATTCTTGTGATTAATTAATTTAATGTGACGTATTTATTAATAAGTCATTCTTCACTAGAAGCTAACTTGGTTGCCTTTTCCAGCTAATAACTCAACGTTAAAAATAGCGTTAAACATCAAAAATCAACCTCTTAAACAGACGCACCTTTTTAACCATAGTAGGCGAGGCCGTTACACTGACACTGACAGGCATAATTAATTAATAAACCAATAAATCAATCAATCAATAAATTAATCAAAATTAATCCACACCAATTATTTACAGCACAGAGAGGAAGAGATAGCAAAGGAAATGTTATCTACCAAAGCATAATGTTGGCCCCGTCTTGCGCAATTACACACAGCAAGGACGCGGTCTCGGGTTTCTATTATACAGCACACAAACTGAAAAGTGTAGCACACAAATACACAGCACGCAACCTTGAAGCGAACTAGGTAGGTTGAAGCGACAACCCTCTCTTTTTGAAGGAGCGAGCAGAGAAAAGCTGAGAAAAGCCAATTCTGACTACAGCCTGCCTTCCTTTGCCTTATTCTTTCCCTTCGGATGGTGCCAGCTGATGTTAACATTTTTTCCTCTCCTGGAACAGGTGTAGAGCAACAACGCCTAAAAGTCGATTGTTTTAACAACGGCGTTGCACAACACATCGCATAACCTGTATGTAGTTAATGCGAAATAATCAATTGAATACAATAATGACTATAATTAATCATTACAAAATTTCTGGTTTTTCATAAAATTTCATTTGTTATATAATTTGATTTAATTTTGTATCTCAGTCGAACTATTTTAATGAATAATTATTTTGGCGGATCATGCTGATCATGCTGCATCTTCAAAGCATTATTAAAATTAGTTGATACAATTATAAACCAAATTTAATTTATGAACTGAAAGCAACATTATTTCTTGCATTGATCTTCAGCTGTGGGCTGTAGTGAAGATATGAATGGATTATGTACGTATCTATTTATGTCAGTAATAGAAGTAACGACAAACTACCACCGTCATGCAAAATATATTTTATCCATCTACATTTATACCTGAATGGCTAAATGCTGCGCGTAAACGCTGTGCACTTTCTAATACCATGCGCGTAGACGCTGTGCACTTTCCAATGCGCGTAGGAGATGTGCATTTTCTAAATACGCGGCCGGGCCGAGCCCTGCTCCCATTATTTTTGCGAATTTTTACTTAAGAATAATAATTAAAATGTTTAGATTGAAAGTTTCGTACACGTTTAACCCTGCTTTTCAGGAATTTCATTTACATTAAATAGCCGATTAAATTGTTAAATAAATGCTGGATATCCTTAAAATTTTAATGTTATATCTTTATATTCAGTATGCTTATGCTGATTCTTGATTCGTGAGAAGGTGCTTAAAAATATCATTTCAAATGTTGCCCGTCCAGCACAACTCTGTGGTTCAAAACATGCGGAACAAGCACTTCAAACTGTTAAAATTCGGCAAAAACAATTTAAACTGTTAATTGCAAAAGTTGGTACTCAAAATTAATATAAAATCTCTCAATTTATTTACGCAATTTTCGCAATTATAATATAGAAACTTCCAACTAAATTTCAATAAGAAATTCGGAATTTTTTTAAAACTTTACACTTTCTGAAAAAAATGAAAAATTTCGCGGGCCGGGCCGGGCGGGCTGAAAAATTTGACGGCCGAAACCTTTGTACCGAGAAAAATTTTTCACGGGCCGGACCGGGCCGCAAAATTTCGGCCCGTGCAGGGGTGCGTTTCACAAAGCCCTCTTATCTTTAGGAGCTCCTAAATTTACAAGTTAAGAGCAAAGTTAAGATTTTGCTGTTTCATGAAGGGCTCCTAGTTTAGGAGAGCTCCTAAAGTTCGCTCCAGAGATGAAACCGGGTCACCGGGTCAGTTCGGGTCACTGTATGGACCGGGTCACCGGGTCACCGGGTCAGGAGCTCTGACCCGGTGTTGACCCGGTATTTTTGATTGGAGGAATTTTTTTTGCTGTTATAGGATATTTTTCAGTTTTAGGTACCAATTTTTGCAAACTGAAACCTTCAACAATTACTCAAAAACTAATAAACCTAAACGTGTTCGTGTAGTTTTTTAAATGCTTGTCGTTGCAGTATAGTGTCCTCATAATATTTGTAATGTTCTGTCAAACTTAGATCTAGGTTTGAAACTACAATGATTGCGTTGAATCTTAACTAGAAAGTGAAAACTATTACATGGGCCCTGAGAGTCTGAAATCTTCATTTTAAAATCTAAAATTGGCTAGCCCTAAAATTCTTCATGCTCCATCTACTGTAAGTGATTTATCGCTGCTGCTATTATTTTTGGAGGGGGAGAGTCCGACTGTGGGTTTCAAATCTCGGTAAGAAGGAAAATCTCAGCAAAACAAGGTATACAAATTCTGAGTTTTACTTTGCATTTTTTGCAATTGATATGGCTTACTACATATCTTCAGGAAACAATTGTGGTTGATTTTATTTCATATTCTCTGAATCCTAGCCATACGAAAAAATATTTCCAAAGAATTTCCGCTGAGTGAAACTTCAATTATACAACTAAATGAAATATTTTACTAAAATATATAATGATAAAACAGAAACGTGCTAATGTTAAACCCTATGATTATAATTAGATGATGTTATGACTTTGGCAAAGTATCTTGCTCCAATTCGTTTGATTCAAAAAGCTATGTAGTTAACTTCACATTATTGAGTGCAAAATTGTGCAAATCGTTTTGATTTTTCCGGCTTACTTACAAATTCACTTTCCGATGCTACTACTTTAAGGAAAGCAAAACTTTTACCTAACTTAATATTTTAGTTGACAAAAATGTCCAAAATAGTAAAAAACACTCACCGCACCCCAATAAAGTATTTTTAATTTTTTTGCAAGCTTAAACCTGGATTTTCAAAAATACCGGGTCACCGGGTCACCGGGTCACCGGGTCAGGGGTCGACCGGGTCACCGGGTCACCGGGTCAGTAAATAGTGACCCGGTTTCATCTCTGGTTCGCTCCTAAAATCGGAGCACGTTTTAGCACTCCTAAACCCCCTCCTAAGTTCAAAACAGCACTGTTTGTTATTGTTTTGCCATAAATATGATGCAATACGCAACTATAATTCCAAGAAACACATTTTCAGTAAATGCGATGGATTATATCATGAAATTTCTCAAATTTAAAATTTTTAGTTTTCGTCACTAAACTTACATTTTTAAATAAAGATTTTTTGCCCTATTAATGGGATTAATTATATAGTATACGTGGCTTCAATTAATTTCAGTTAGTTATCATCAATTATTTTACGTTGAAATTACCAAAAATATGTATGTAGTAACAAACTTAAGAGCAAACATAAGAGGGCTCCTAAATTTTAGTTGAAAATGGTGTTAAGAGCGCTCTTAGCGTTAAAATTTAAGAGCAATCTCCAAGTAGTTTTGTGAAACAGTTTAGGAGGTCCTCCTAAGCTGCTTGGAAAACCCTCTTAACTTTTGACTTAGGAGCAGCTTTAAGAGCAAAATTTAGGAGGGCTTTGTGAAACGCGGCCCAGGTCTCTACTAGCAATTCTAAGGCAACTGAGCTTTGGCAAGTTCCGTGATTTTGTTCAATCAATGATAAATATTTATGTGTTAAGTATGCATTTAGACCGATCGTGACCTGTTCGTAATAGTGTATTTGAGGCATTTAAAAATAAGCTTGAAATTTAATTTTTGAAAAAGGAGGATTTTTCAAAGAATTTTTGAAAAAACAAGCCAATAAATAATGAAAGTACCACAAAGTACAAATTGGCAATTGCTAAATAAAGTTATGCCTAACTTTGACCAAAAAATAAAAGTTTAAACGTTTTCTCAACTGTCGGTGGAGTCAAACAGGTTATGCAATAATGTGCTGCTTGGCAGACGCTGCAGAATTATTGTAATATATAAACCTGTTATCGCTTGAATGTAGATTAAATGAAAATGACCGCTTTAAAGTGACAGTAAAACCCCAGAAAACATCTTAAAGGAAAAGTAAATATTAAATGGGAACAATTCAAACTTAAGCTTAGTTCCATTGTGCCTATCCATAATTGGTAAAGCGTTGACACAACTAGCCAAAGGTTGTGGGTTCGATCCCCACCTCAAACCCATACCGGTCGGAGGTGCTGTCGTGAAACACAGCTTACTTTCGTTCGTTCTTCCATTAGTAATAGGTATTAGCCTGCGAAATAAATTTTAAAATTCTAAAACAAAAAACTGGGACTTGGACTGTTATCCTTTCAGTGTTCCACTTTAAAAACTGCTGTTAGTAGGTTCAACATGTGTCTGAAATCAAAGAGATTATCTTAAGCTTAAATTGGAGGGGCGGAACCCTCTAGATTGAGGTGAGTAGGCACAGCTCCTTCATTATGAAGGTTTTCGACTTTTTTGGTCAATTTTATTGTTTTATTGTTCTGTTATAGTTTCATTTTTATTTATTTTTGTGGATTTATAGTTTCAGTTTATTTTTATTTCTGAACATACTGGCGTGGAATGCTTTATCCTATCTCCTATATCTCCTAATCCAACTTTGTCTACTTCTGAAATAAGCTAATATTCAGTGGAGAAAATTGTAACAACGATATTATGAGTGTTAACGTGCTACGCGCAGTTTATGATAAGATATTAACAAAATGTTTAGGTAGATAAGATTGTTGGCGAAGAAATGAAGAAACAATGATAAAGACAAGAAGTTCCATTCTTCAAAGCTCTCAGGGCCTGTTCAGGAAAGGATAGCGTTGAGTTTAAGCTAACTCGATCCTTTTTCTGAAAGAGTTGAAAAAGGGAAAAGTAGTATAAAAATGGGGGTTCTAGGACAGAGGAGCCTGAGGAGCTTGAGGCCCTTTCTCACCCATTAATATATTACATTATCACACCAAAATTGAACTGATTAAAAAATTTGTGGCGCTTAGAACATCTCAATACCAACACACTGCTACAATATAACCAGTTTAAACCGGTTTCTTTTATATACTTTCCTACCTATAAATACAACTCCACAAAGGTAAGTTTTCAGTCATAACTACTGCATTTGTTGCTGTTGCGTGCATTGGAGTTCAGAAGTTGGGAGACATCCCTTTATAGGTGACTGTGTTAATTCAACGGCCCAAGTCTCATCTGCCGGATATACATCATTTGTTTATTCGTGCTCCATGTGATCTGGAGAAACTAGCATCAAATCAACAGGAGACTATTCACTATATCACCAGACGATCATGTTTCGAAAGGGATTGCAGTCCTCATCTACGAACCTGGGACCAAGCAATGGACCTCATTTCCAACACCTTGAAGTATGCCAATGTTGACAAGGTTATCACCAAGGGTATTTCCCAGTGGAACATAATCTTACTGTACTTATCTTATTCAATAAAAAAAATCAAACTAGTTGGTGTCTTATTGGTAACTTGGAAATATCAGTCAACATACTTACGTAGTTATATACGTCAGCATGCTTACATACTTACGTCAACATGCTTACACGCTTACGTCAGCATGCTTACACTTATCCGTCAGAATGCTTACATGTTTACATATCAGCATGCTTACATACTTACGTCAGCATGCTTACATACTTACGTCAGCACGCTTACATACTTACGTCAGCATGCTTAAACGCTTACGTCAGCATGATTACAGCTAAACTCAGTACATGTTAAGATACATACCATGATAAAGGCAAATGCATTTTAATCCCCTCAGGGCATTTTCGAAATTTCAACATAGTCAATTTCCAGGATTACAACATGAAACAAGTTAAAACAAGTTTTAACAGTTTTCAAAAATGACTATGTTTAAATTTCGAAAATCCTGAAGAGATTAAATGCATTGGCAACATATACTTAACATGTACTGATTTTAGCTTAAATCTGTCATGACCATTGTAATTTTCAGCATGAAATACCCTTTGTGTCAAAAAATCATCGAAAACGGATGAGTAATTGTTGAGATAGCACTTATGGTTTTCTTGTACAATTTTTGTGGCGCAGCGAAAACTGTTTGAGGAGCCTTGCAAACCCTTCTAAAATCTGGTGGCGCAACCAAGAACCAGTTAGTTTTATGTAAGTTGGTTAAATAAGGCTATAGATCTAGGTGAAATTGATTCATAGTGGAACTGAATAATAATGCAATCTGGGGCAAGTCAAGACTTATAAAGTGGTCGCTTAAAACTTTGCTATCCCAAAGAATGTCAGTTTCTTTACGATCACACCGTGATTCCTGAACGTTGTAAGTTTGAACAGTCGCAATTAAGACTTGCCTTGCGATGCTGAGTCTGGCATCGGACTGTTTATTTGCACTTATCTAACAATTCTAAACTATCTGATACTATGTATCGTTTTATATGGAGATTCTTTGATTGCTCTAATGAGTAAAGCCCCCTCCTCCAGATCTGGTTGGCCTCTCATGCATCGTTTCTGATGCGGACTGCATGCATGCATGTGACTCGCTGACAAATGGTGTAAACATGGTGACGTAAGGATGTACGAATGCTAACGTATGTCAGCATGTTGACGGATGAGTGTAAGCATGCTGATGTAAGCGTGTAAGCATGCTGACGTGTAAACATGTAAGCATTCTGACGGATAAGTGTAAGCATGCTGACGTAAGCGTGTAAGCATGTTGACGTAAGTATGTAAGCATGCTGACGTGTAAACATGTAAGCATGCTGATGTAAGCATGTAAGCATGCTGACGTAAGCGTGTAATCATGCTGACGTAAGTATGTAAGCATGCTGACGTGTAAATATGTAAGCATGCTAACGTAAGCATGTAATCATGCTGACGTAAGCGTTTAAGCATGCTGACGTAAGTATGTAAGCATGCTGACGTAAGTATGTAAGCATGCTGACGGGTAAACATGTAAGTATGCTGACGGCTTAGTGTAATCATGGTGACGGAAAAGTGTAAGCATGCTGACGTAAGCATGTAAGCATGCTGACGTATATAACTACGTAAGTATGTTGACTGATATTTCCAAGTTACCAATAAGACACCAACTAGTTTGATTTTTTTATTGAATAAGATAAGTACAGCAGTCATAGTAAATAAAATAGCAAGCATTGTCATAGGTGTTATTCACTGTCCTGTTCTTCATTCAGGAATGAGTGTAGCAGTTGATGAGCTCGGTGATCTGAGCAGTATTTAGCTCCATCTCTTAGCATGTGATCCGGACAGGAGCCATTGCCTTCGTCATTAGGTATCAACATGTCGCTGGGAACTCCCATGGAACCAGCCTCTATTACCCTGACAAAGTTTTCCCTTTACATCAACCCAGAACGAATTATGTTCCACTGGGAAATACCCTTGGTGATTACCTTGTCAACATTGGCATACTTCAAGGTGTTGGAAATGAGGTCCATTGCTTGGTCCCAGGTTCGTAGATGAGGACTGCAATCCCTTTCGAAACATGATCGTCTGGTGATATAGTGAATAGTCTCCTGTTGATTTGAGAGTTTCTCCAGTCACATGGAGACGAATAAACAAATGATGTATATCCGGCAGATGAGACTTGGGCCGTTGAATACACAGTACCTATAAAGGGGCCACTGCTAAAGAACAATGGTAGATGTGAACTTCCTTGTGGAGTTGTATTTATAGGTAGGAAAGTATATAAAAGAAACCGGTTTAAACTGGTTATATTGTAGCAGTGTGTTGGTATTGAGATGTTCTAAGCGCCACAAATTTTTTAATCAGTTCAATTTTGGTGTGATAATGTAATATATTAATGGGTGAGAAAGGGCCTCAAGCTCCTCAGGCTCCTCTGTCCTAGAACCCCCATTTTTATACTACTGGGGAAAGTTAAGCTTGAGTTTAGTGAAACGACTTAAAATGGTTAATTTTAACTCTACTCCAACTCTACCCTTTTTTGAAAAGGCCCTCAGTCAGTAGAATAGAATGGAACTTATTCTTGTTCTTTATTCATTTGTTTCTTCTATTTCTTCAGCCAACAATTCTTATTCTACCTAAACATTTTTGTTAATATCTATCATAAAACTGCGCGTAGCACGTTAACACTCATAATATTCGTTGTTACAATTTTCTCCACTGAAGGTTAGCTTTATTTCAGAAGTAGACAAAGTTGGATTAGGAGATATAGGAGATAGGATAAAGCATTCCACGCCAGTATGTTCAGAAATAAAAATTAAACTGAAACTATAAATCCACAAAAATAAATTAAAAATGAAACTATAACAGAAACAATAAAAGCAATAAAATTTGACCAAAAAAGTCGAAAAACCTTCATAATGAAGGAGCTGTGCTTCACTTCACCTCAATCTAGAGGGTTCCGCCCCTCCAATTTAAGCTTAAGATAATCTCTTTGATTTCAGACACATGTTGAACCTACTTTTCAATGTTTTTAAAGTGGAACACTCTGAAAGGATAACAGTCCAAGTCCCAGTTTTTTGTTTTAGAATTTTTAAAATTTATTTCTGCATAATACCTATTACTAATGGAAGAACGAACGAAAGTAAGCTGTGTCACGACAGCACCTCCGACCGGAAAAATACGGGCCTGAGGTGGGGATCGACCCACAACCTTTGGCTAGCTAAGCCAACACTACAATTATGCAGACACAATGGAACTAAGCTAAGTTTGAATTCGGTTCCCATTTAATTTCTCACTTTTCCTTTAGATGTTTTCTGGGGTTTTACTGTCACTAAAACGGTCATTTTCATTTAATCTACATTCAAGCGATAACAGGTTTATATATTACAATAATTCTGCAGCGTCTCAAAACTCACATTATTCCTACTATTGCACTCCCCGACATTGAGCAACGTTTAAACTTTTATTTTTGGTCAGAGTTAGGCATAACTTATTTAGAATTCCGAATTTGTACTTTGTGGTACTTTCTTTTTATTAGCATTTTTCAAAAATTCTTTGAAAAATCCTCCTTTCAAAATTAAATTTCAGCTTATTTTTAATGCCTCAAATACCTTTACGAACAGGTCACGATCGGTCTAATCTACTTAACACATAAATTTTATCTTGATTGAACAAAATCACGGAACGCAAGCTCAGTTGCCTTAGAATTGCTAGTAGAGACCTGGGCCGTTTTCTAGCCCTCTAAATTTTGCTCTTAAAGCTGCTCTAAGTCAAAGTTGAGGTTTTCCAAGCAGCAGGAGGACCTCTAAACTGTTTCTACTGTAGATTGCTCTTGAATTTTTCGCTAAGAACTCTTCCACCATTTTCAACTAAATTTAGGAGCCCTCTTATGTTTGCTCTTAGGTTTGTTACTACATACTATTTTTGGTAATTTCAACGTAAAATAATTGATGATAACTAACTGAAATTAATTAACCACGTTACTCACTAATTAATCCCATTAATAGGGCCAAAAAATCTTTATTAAAAATGTAAGTTTAGTGACGAAAACTAAAAATTTTAAGAGATTTGGAAATTTCATGATATAATCCATCTACTGAAAATGTGTTTCTTGGAATTATATTTGCGTTTGCATCATATTTATGCAAAACAATAACAAACAGTGCTGTTTTGAACTTAGGAGAGTTTTAGAGTGCTAAAACGTGCTCCGATTTTAGAACAAACAGAGATGAAACCAGGTCACTCTTTACTGACCAGTGACCCGGTAACCCGGTCGACGACAGTGACGGTATTGTGTGAAGCCTTTTGAAAATCCAGGTTTAAGCTTGCAAAATTAAAAATACTTTATTGGGGTGCGGTGAGTGTTTTTTACTATTTTGGACATTTTTGTCAACTAAAATATTAAGTTGGGTAAAGTTTTGCTTTCCTTAAAGAGAGCATCGGAAAGTGAATTTGTAAGTAAGCCGGAAAAATCAAAACGATTTGACAATTTGCACTCAATAATGTGAGTTAACTCCACATAGCTTTTGAATCAAACGAGTTGGAGCAAGATACTTTGCCAAAGTCATAACATCATCTAATTATAATCATAGGGTTTAACATTAGCACGTTTCTGTTTTATCATTATATATTTTAGTGAAATATTTCATTTAGTTGTATAATTGAAGTTTCACTCAGCGGAAATTCTTTGGAATATTTTTTCGTATGGTAGGATTCAGAGAAATGAAATAAATCAACTACAATTGTTTCCTGAAGATATGTAGTAAGCCATATCAATTGCAAAAAATGCAAAGTAATCAAATTTGTATACCTTGTTTTGTGAGATTTTCCTTCTTCCCAGATTTGAAACCCACAGTCGGTCCTCAAAAATAATAGAGCAGGTAAACACTTGAGTAGATGGAGCTGAAGTTTTAGGGAGAATAGATTTAAAATGAAGATTTCAGACTTAGAGCATGTAAAGTTTTCACTTCAGTAAGAAACGCAATGGGTAACAGAGACAGAATTATATTTGAGGACACTACGCAGCGACAAGCATTTAAAAACTATACGACACGTTGAGTTTATTAGTTTTTGAGTAATTGTTGAGTTTCAGTTTGCAAAAATTGGTACCCAAAACTGAAAATATCCTAAACAGAAATTCCTCAATCAAAATACCGGGTCAACACCGGGGCGGGCTCTGAGCCGCCGTGACCGATCGCATACAGTGACCCGAACTGACCGGTGACGGTTTCATCTCTGGAGCGAACTTTGGGAGCTCTCCTAAACTAGGAGCCCTTCTGAAACAGCAAAATCTTAACTTTGTTTAACGTAATTTGGAGCTCAAAGATAAGAGGGCTTTGTGAAACGCACCCCTGCACGGGCCGAAATTTTGCGGCCCGGTCCGGCCCGTGAAAAATTTTTCTCGGTACAAAGGTTTCGGCCGTCAAATTTTTCAGCCCGCCCGGCCCGGCCCGCGAAATTTTTCATTTTTTTCAGAAAGTGTAAAGTTTTAAAAAAATTCCGAATTTCTTATTGAAATTTAGTTGGAAGTTTCTATATTATAATTGCGAAAATTGCGTAAATAAATTGAGAGATTTTATATTAATTTTGAGTACCAACTTTTGCAATTAACAGTTTAAATTGTTTTTGCCGAATTTTAACAGTTTGAAGTGCTTGTTCCGCATGTTTTGAACCACAGAGTTGTGCTGGACGGGCAACATTTGAAATGATATTTTTAAGCACCTTCTCACGAATCAAGAATCAGCATAAGCATACTGAATATAAAGATATAACATTAAAATTTTAAGGATATCCAGCATTTATTTAACAATTTAATCGGCTATTTAATGTAAGTGAAATTCCTGAAAAGCAGGGTTAAACGTGTACGAAACTTTCAATCTAAACATTTTAATTATTATTCTTGGTAAAAATTCGCAAAAATAATGGGAGCAGGGCTCGGCCCGGCCGCGTATTTGGAAAGTGCACATCTCCTACGCGCATTGGAAAGTGCACAGCGTCTACGCGCATAGTATTAGAAAGTGCACAGCGTCTACGCGCAGCATTTAGCCATTCAGGTATGAAATGTAGATGGATAAAATATATTTTGCATGACGGTGGTAGTTTGTCGTTACTTCTATTACTGACATAAATAGATACGTACATAATCCATTCATATCTTCACTACAGCCCACAGCTGAAGATCAATGCAAGAAATAATGTTGCTTTCAGTTCATAAATTAAATTTGGTTTATAATTGTATCAACTAATTTTAATAATGCTTTGAAGATGCAGCATGATCAGCATGATCCGCCAAAATAATTATTCATTAAAATAGTTCGACTGAGATACAAAATTAAATCAAATTATATAACAAATGAAAATTTTATGAAAAACCAGAAATTTTGTAATGATTAATTATAGTCATTATTGTATTCAATTGATTATTTCGCATTAACTACATACAGGTTATGCGATGTGTTGTGCAACGCCGTTGTTAAAACAATCGACTTTTAGGCGTTGTTGCTCTACACCTGTTCCAGGAGAGGAAAAAATGTTAACATCAGCTGGCACCATCCGAAGGGAAAGAATAAGGCAAAGGAAGGCAGGCTGTAGTCAGAATTGGCTTTTCTCAGCTTTTCTCTCTGCTCCGCTCCTTCAAAAAGAGAGGGTTGTCGCTTCAACCTACCTAGTTCGCTTCAAGGTTGCGTGCTGTGTATTTGTGTCTTACACTTTTCAGTTTGTGTGCTGTATAATAGAAACCCGAGACCGCGTCCTTGCTGTGTGTAATTGCGCAAGACGGGGCCAACATTATGCTTTGGTAGATAACATTTCCTTTGCTATCTCTTCCTCTCTGTGCTGTAAATAATTGGTGTGGATTAATTTTGATTAATTTATTGATTGATTGATTTATTGGTTTATTAATTAATTATGCCTGTCAGTGTCAGTGTAACGGCCTCGCCTACTATGGTTAAAAAGGTGCGTCTGTTTAAGAGGTTGATTTTTGATGTTTAACGCTATTTTTAACGTTGAGTTATTAGCTGGAAAAGGCAACCAAGTTAGCTTCTAGTGAAGAATGACTTATTAATAAATACGTCACATTAAATTAATTAATCACAAGAATTTAATATTGTAAGTTAGTTATGTGGATACTGTAATGTCGAATTGAACACGCTGATAAGAAAAAAGGAAAATAAATTTTCATAAGCCATTAAGTTTTCAGTTTGAACTTTCAGATGATTTCGTTATCGCATTTCGCATTTCACGTTCTGAGAATTGCATTTTTGAAACAAATTCCCAATCGTTTCTTCAATTTCACACTGTTTCAACGATTAAATTTCTGGTTTGAAGTTGTTTATCGCCGACTATAATTAAACTTTGTAAAGTCTTTAAGAGTGTTCAGAAATGAATTTAAGCCACACCTTGTGAAGTGTTTACTTTTGCGCCATTACAAGTAGCCCGACGTCAGACCAGAGTTAAAAGTAGCCGTTTAGGAGTTACATTGTCTAACTTTACTTTCTGACGGAAACTTTCTGTCACACTTGAAATTCACTGGATGAATTGTTGGAAGAGTTGCATAAAATGATACCACTATCACTGTTTTATGCCCATATATTCGGAGTTAACATTACTCCTGTAAGTAGTGGTAACAAAATAATTAATTTCGGATCTTCGATTAACTTTATCGTTTTTCTCATTTTTTCCAGTTTAACCGATTAGGACTTGAATTTCAACCATTTCTGATCACTACTGACCAGAAAATCTTTCTGAAAGTTCATTTAAAAATCGTAAGTAAACAAACAAGCAAGTAAACATAGGCATTTAGAAAGTTAATTTAATTTAAAATTTTATGTTTTGTTTCAGACTGTTACCACGAGGACGCGCAAGTACGAACTGCGCACCCATTCCCACAACTATGGTTCCGCCGAGTCTCCGGTCAACTATACCTCCTCCTCCTACACGGTCAGTCGTGAGATCGCCCCTCCCCGACCCCCACCCCCAGTTGAGGACCAGGACTACCCCCAGACGGCCCCTCTGCCAATCCAGGCCCCTCCCTCGCCCTACCCCCTCTCCTCGGGGGACGAATATGGGGGGCGGGGTCGACCCCCTTTCTCGGACGACGATCAATCGATCACTCGTGCGAGTCGAACAGCGACGACATCCATGAGTCGTTCCTATCATCAGGAGTATCGCCAGAATCGATATGGGGACGGTCCCCCGCCTTCCCAGATTCCAAAACCAACCATTGCCGATCTGACCAGCTCCTATCATGATGACAGCTGGCGAACCAGAAAGAATTATACGATCACGGAAATGGATAGGGTTTTGGATGATCGCAGTGGAGATGAAAGTATGTGGCGAAAGATTGGGTGCAGGATAGTTTCCATTTTTTCCAGTTTTCAACGAGTTTTCACGAGTGTTGCCTAAAGGAGCAGTCCAAATTTCAGTAGCTGTCACCAACCTTACCAACTTTGTCACCTCAAAAGCGTTATACGTATAGTGCTGGCCACAAAAAGTGTTAAAAACTGGACCACAATTGCAGAGCAGAGGATTACGATAAATTCTGTTAAGTTTCAAAAAAAGCTTCCCCATTTATGAGTGGTGATTCCTGTAATATACATCAACTTTGAACCATGATAGTACTCAACCACTACTTAGAGTTAAGAAGCCATTTTTAGAAATATCAAAATGCAGCTTAACGTTTGCTCTTTCACAATGAATACAACGAAATTAATTTTAGTTATTGGAACTTATTTTACAGCATTTCCCACGTAAGTTAATTTTCCAGATTTTTGCAGACTAAAATAAATTCTTTCGTGACGCATCGGCCACATCATTCGATTCCACTATCAAACAGCTGGGGACCCTTTTCTAATTATTGTGAAACCGTCTGCTTCGTTAACCTACTATAAAGAAAGTAGCGAAACTTCCCTTTTGCACTATGTTTAACCCCAACCGTAGCAAGCGACCACTTAGGTAGAAAGCAGCAATCGGGACAACTTAAAAGGGTCCCTGGGTATTTAATTAGTGTAAAACATGTCCAGTAAGTGGCAACCATCTATGTAGCTTGCACAGTAAATGCTCCACAATCGCTGGAAAAAATTTGGTCATGTTTTTGCAAAAACTACATTTTCTATGACAGCAGCGTACGGGGTTGCAGTTTAGAAGATTATAATGTCATGGATAATCGGTCTCGGATAAATTGACACCCGTAGTTTAATTTTACGGCTTACGTAGCTCAAGAAATGGTGCATTATTTGATTTCTGCAAACATGACAAGTTTTCAACGTCAAAATAGGAAAATCGACTATATCTCAATACAGCTAAAAGCTAGAAAGGTACTTCAAAAAGCAAAAATGTAGAGCTCACCAAGATCTCTCGAATGGATATAGTCATAGCTGTACAGCAACTACCCAACTGTCAAAAATTGACAAAAACCACCCTGAACGGAGACGTCGAATTTTTGAAGCGGGATTGCGCGGAGGGTGTCAGAATGCTAAAAGAATGCTTATTTTGGAAAGTTTCTTCAAATTTCATCTTGATTTGAACCGTCAATCAATCAATATGTGCCCAAAAGGAATCACCACCTTAATGAGGTTTTCAGCAGAAGTACTAGTTTGGATGGACTTTTGGTCGGGAAGCCAATGAGATAGCAGAACCACCTTTTGATGATTCAATATTCACAAATTGCATTTCCCCTCCTCGTTTTCTGATTGGCTGTTGGGCATTTCTTCCCCTAAACGGGTATAAAATTGCGAACCTCCGCCACGGTTGCGGAGGAATGCCGCGGTGATTGTTGGCCGCCCCTTGACAAGCTCTGTAAATTTCTCATAGAAGTCCGAAATAGTGTGCTAAATTTTTGACACAATCCTCCAGGCTAGCAATGTAAAAATTTTTGTTCACTCTTAGCATTGAGTTAATACTTTTGTTTCAGAGCGGAAACTGGTCCTGGACACTCTGGGGTGCTTGGTGGACGAGGTCCATGTTAATGACGGAGGTCCTTCGAAGACGGGGTCGCAGAGACCAGGATATTGTAGGTTCATCTTTTTGACATACTCCCATCTTCATAACATTAAAATGATGTTTCCCTGAAGTAAAGAAGCAAGGAGTCACGTTGAGAGACCAGAGTTCTTGCTGAAAGCAAATAACAGGGAAAATAGCTCAAAATCTTTATCTCTTTCTGACTGTGGATTCCTGTATTTGATGTTTTTAGTACATTTGATTGGATGGGTCCAAAAAAGTTTTGTACAACCCTTGTTGAAATTCTCTAATCGTTTAGTTGTTATGGTAATTTTTGTTTCAGCCTGAAGATGACACAATTAATGCGATTGGTTACAAAGGACTACGATTCACTTCAAAGAGGTTGGTGTCATCATTTCAGTTAAAATTTTGTGGGGAAAATTTCGTTGTTAGTAAAATCTGTACTGTACATACTCGTTTTGCAGGCTAATCCTTAAGAGGGTTAGTTGCCTGAAATGGCCCTGCTTTCTTAATATTCAATCACCTGTGTAATCATGATGATAAC
>JASAND010025324.1:0-14287 GCA_030248195.1 Trissonchulus latispiculum
CATAGAACTTGATTACTGAGAATTGAGTTGACCATAAAATTGACCAGGTCCATAGATGTTTGTCAGGAAATTGTTTCGACACAAAAATAAAAAACACATATTTCCTATATTGTCGTGGCACTAAATTAATTTGATATATTATCCCTTCCTTTAAATAGTTGCTGCAACTGCAGCGGTTTTACTGTTTAATACAATTACTTTCAGCTGCCATTCCATAAATTACGATGGAAATAGAATCTGTGAGATTCTTACAGTGCGATCCAACATTCATTTGAAACAGTGGATTCAGCCAAATCAGGGTTGGACACATGCCTGTTGTAAGCTTCTACACTCTGGGCAAATTTCTACTTTCGTTTATGTTTAGGAATGTCTCCAAATGGTTTCCTAATTTACTTTGTTCTGTTGTTTGGTTCAGCCTACAATGATGTAAAGGCTGTTAAAGTTGAAGAAATGAGAATAAAGATCACATTATTAAAGGGGTTATGTATTAATTTATTTACTTATTTCTATTTCAGGTCTATAGTCCTGACTAAAGAATGTCGAAAAATTCAATTACAACTTCATGTCTACGTTTGCTTTGCTGGCTGACATTGAAATAAAATGTTTTGTCAAAATCGTATCTTGCCAGTTTCGAAATAACCAAAAAGTCTTCACCAGTTTGCTGGTGTAACTCGGGCCCCTGTTTTCTACCACTGGCACCCAAGCATTTTTGGAATAAAATGTATAGTGGAAATAACTTAACCTATTTTACTAAAAAATTAACCACACGGCGCCGGAGAGCTCCACATAGGCAGACAAGAATGCCATGAAATTCAGTCCTGTTCAATCTAACTTCTGTTAGAGCTCAACGACAAGTCTTTCAAGAAGTGTGATGTTCAGCTCAACCATCAGCTAACCAGGGAATACCGTAGACAAACAGCAAACCGAATCGGATTTTTTGCTGATTTTCCATTTGTATAAAATTTAAAATATGAATCGTATCTCTTGATCGTATGGAACGGTTTTTGAGCATTGCCTACAGAATTTCCTGCAGGTCAGCTAAGGAATATTGACCCATTTGGGGGCCAACTTGTTACAATAGTTTGCACAACCGACGAACCTGCCCAAGACCTACTTTGTTGTAAAGTTGTCTTTTTTCTAACTTCCGCCGTTTGTACAGATGCTGCACTGTAGATTGCAAGACTCGTTTGACTGCAAATTTTGGCACAACCAGTCGACACTCAGCTGCAATTTTCCGACACGTCTGTACAGGTTTTCTAGCTAGCATTATTCCATGTTGACAAGTTATTGCACATAGTTAGCCTTATTAAAACTGGCAAAATTAAAGCCAAAATAATTCCTAAATTGCTGAAGTTAAATAGCAAAGCTTTCTGTAAATAGCTACAGTGAAACTTGTGTGCCATACAATGTCTAGGTTATTACGTTTATGCTTAGTCTAGTTTGAATCTAGCCTTAATAACGTTAATTGACATAATAATTACAATCACACAGAAACCCATAATAGTAAACTCCAACTATAGGCTGCTAATCAGTAACTACTAGTCAATTCGCTGGCCGGCCATCGGTTAGCTGGCCAGCCGAGGACCAGCCCTGGCCAAGCCAACCAGAAAACATTTCGGTCAATCCCTCAGCCCTCTTTTGTCAACCAGTAGGCTGATAGATAGGCACAAAACTCCGGCTAATTTTGATACCTTGATCCTAGCTGGGGGATCAGTCAACGCCATTAAAATAATGAGCTTTCCAATTGCACACAATTGAGCTCCGTGTCCTCTCTTTGATAGGTGGTAGTAGTCAGTCCAAGACCATTATTAGAATTTACATTTGCTGTTATTAATCTACAGTTGCAATACATGGTTAAATTTCCGCGCTTCATATATAGGCGTTAATTCTAGCAGAGTGTAAGTTACAGTCCTAATCTTTGCTGAAGATCCCTATCTATGTCTCACCATGTTTATATGGCTATGTTAAGGTTAATACTTGTTCCTGTCCCTTTACATCTGTAGTCCTCAAGACCCTTACTGGGGAAGGGAATGGCTTTTGTCCAAAAATCTTTTTAGACCGGCGGAGGACAGGGTAATAAGATCACTCTCCAGCCCGTTTTTAGACCTATCACCGAGTCATCGGATCAGGAGCTCGATCCGATCTTGACCAGCTCATTTTTTCAAATTTAAATGGTTTCTGTTCATTAAGCCCGGTTCATACTTCGTGTGCTTTGTGCTTTGTGCTTTGTCCTTTTGTGCTTTTGTGCTTTGTGCTTTGTGCTTCCCGTTTCATACTTTTTGGAAAAGCACAGTGCATTGTGCTTTGTGCTTTTCTAATTCATACTCCAAAAATGTTCTTTGTGCTTTGTGCTTTTGTGCTTTTGTGCTTTCGGGTGTGCTTTCGAATGTTGAGCCGAGTTCAACATTTTGAGTTGTGCTTTTGTGCTTAGCCAATCAAATTCCAGTATTTTTGGCATTATCCAATAGAAAGGAGAAGGCGGTGAATCAAAAGAGATTGACTACGGTAAAGGAAGAAAAGAAATGATGGAAAATAGTAAAATTTTTAAAAAGTATATAGCAGTATTCAGTATACATGTCTAAACGGTAGGCATTCAATTTTAATCCACTGCATGATTTCAATATGTTATCCAAACTCTGGTAATTTTTCTAACAGCGATGGTGGTTAACAATATTTTTAAATTATTTTGTTATTGTTACTTTGCTTTGGCATGTCATTGGTTAGAAATTGATGACTGACAAATTTAGATTGTGTTTAAAATTTTTGCTTTTCTATTTAATTTGGGCAGAATATTATGCAGGATACTTTCTGTGCTCTCATGGTTTGTAGACTAAATCTTGACTTGTGCTTTCTACTGTCCCCACGGGAAGTATGAATACGTCCTCGTGGGCACAAAGCACAAAGCACAAAGGACAAAGGACAAAAGCACAAAGGACAAAGCACAAAGGACAAAGCACAAAGCACCCTTAGAAAAGGACAAAAGCACAAAGCACAAAAGCACAAAAAGTATGAACCGGGCTTTAATCATAAAGAAAACATGAAACAGGTCTACCAATAGCCAATCAGACCGAAGCCTTAGTCCGAACAGGAGAGAGCCAATTGGCGCTGTTTATTAGCGAGTTGGCCGAGACAATCGACATTTTAAAAAAACAATAGGAAGGTTTCAATTGTAGCTGTCGCATGAATGATTCACTGATTTTTGGTTTTTCGTCTTCTTTTTTTCTTTTTATCTTTCGGTCTTTGTCAGCCTAGAGACAAAAAGGGTAAAAACTTGGAGACACGGATTTTAATTCCGGTTCACGCTTGTCTCTTTTTTGGGCTCACTCGTCACTTGATTGCCTCTTGTTCAGTAGACAAAACAATAGCTATACATTCTGAACTAAGCAGCACCTAAAAAGACCTATGATGGTATCACCTACCTAAATCCCACATTTCATTCTCACTCACTCTTAATCAAACATCAAGTGAAAGTGACCAGTCAGACCTCAGAACTACTGGAACTTATGCGAGGTCTGAACCGCATTCAGTGCCAGCGTTTCTCACCCTGGCGGATGGCGGTCCACCAAACATAAATCCAGTAGGCGTTTGGTCTGGTGAAACGCTCTTGAAAAACTTCTGTAGAAGTTACAGGACTTTCTATAGTTTTCCACAAAAGTGCTCATGTGCGATCAGTCACCAGCGAAGCTCGTATTTTCCACAAATGTAACCTTTCTATTTTACCGGCCTTTCGAATTCTTAGAATTACAAGAGTGTACTGTAGAAAATACAAAAATTGGGTAGCTTTTGCAGGAGCTTGCTGTAGAAAATACTGAAGAAACCTGTGGGTTGAAGAACCTGTAGTTTTTGCTGGATAAACCTGTATTAATGGAAAAGGGGCGTGTGCCGTGTGGCGAATCTCAAAATATTCCGGCAGGAAGCAACTGTTACTGACGAATTACGCACAGGGTGTTTGTTGAAAGACCGAAAACTTGAAAAACTTCCAAAAAAATTCAGTCTTCGAAAACTATATGATCACTGTCTCCCATCTATACTCAGATTGCATTAACAGCGTATCTAGTAATAACCTGTAGAGTAAACCTGTAACACCAGTGACAACTACAGGTTCCTTTAGTAATAAATACTGTATTCCATTGTACCTAAGCAGATTTTGGTGGAACACTACCAACGATGTCCTTTAGAAATTACAAGACTTAACCTGGGGCCGATGTTATCAATACCCAAACCCGGGTTAAGTTGCTAACCCGGGTAAAGGTCATGTGCTAAAGATAGCCAAGTTAACCCGGGTTTGCTAGATAACCCAGGTTTGACGTTGATAACATTGGCCCTGTAGTTTCTAAAAAACCTTCTGTATTTATTATTCACAAATGTGATTCCTGTAGTTTCACTGGTGTTTCTACTACTAGTTTCTACTTATAAGCGTGATGTTAGGTGGTGTAAACCAGTCTTAATAAGCGTCAAGTTGACACCGCAAACTACCAACGGAGCGCTTACCAGAAGTTTGATTTCTTGTCAAGAGTTCTTTGAAATATGTGTATCTCTATAGTACCTCCATTAGTAGTTATTCTCTAGTTTGGCTTAGCCTGTAGAAAAGGCATTGCTGGTGCAATGCATGAGTCCGTCAAACTTCGGTTACTTGGTTACATTTGACACAAATGCTTCTTGACAGAGTTTATGCATGGTTTCCTACTTTTCCCTTCTTGCCTGGTGCATTGGCAGTGTGTTCTACAAACTTAGCAGCTCTATGTAATCCAGTGTATAGTCCTAAGCAACCAGATGTAGTTAAATTTGCGTTGTGCGAATCTTTGTAACCAATTGATCTGTAAATTGCACTAAACCTAAACCATGTAAAGCGCGAACACATTCTTACTATACCTTATTTCCTGACTGAAACTTTGCCTCTATTACAACATTTTCTCAGCTATTCTAGTGTGAGGTACTGTGCGTGTGCCTCTGTAATAAACTATGTCGGACTTCAGTAAACGATTGCAAGTAGGTGCTCAGTGTGTGATATCCAGTCCTAGCCAATTGAGAGAAGATGCGAGAGTACTGTAGATTAGTTAGTAGATTAAGATAGAACTACTTGTGAGCCCTAAGCGACCGTCCCTAAAACCGATAGGACCAAATACCGCTAGATTTTATTTTACCAAATACAAAATGCTCACACCAACTTTGAAATAGACATACGAGATTAATATAAAATACAAAAAGGGGCACAATAAGCAGATGCAAAGTACACAAGGGAGGGCTTTACCCAACTCCCAAATACTTAAACCTTGCCCAACGACTCATACCCACTAGTAAATCGCCCAACCCCGACACTGTTGACACTCCAACTGAACTTAAGCCTACACGTTTCTCACTTATATATACTTTATGCTACTGGTGTAGCTAGCCCAAAAAGAAATCACTTTTATCATTCATGAATAAGACAATTGTCAAAATAATTCAAAGTTGTATAATTTCATCAAATAGAATATACTTTACGTCACACATATGAAGATAACACCACATGTACTTTTCAATGCTGCGCTGCTGTGCAGCTAGCTACTAGTGCCCTAATGGGTAATATCCCACAAAATACCCCCTCTTTTCCGCCGCCGGCCCCCCGCGCGGCGATCAATACGGGTGCCACAAAGAATTAAACAATGGTAAAATTGGATTACATTAGTTTTGAGCGCTCAAGTAGTAATTTTAGAGATAAAACAGACTGTTAGAACTAGCTATAGTAAAAAATGGAGCCAAACGATCCCCATTTGCCTGCGAACTACGCGGCTCACAGACGAGTCCGGACTGACACTTCGGACTTGGACTGGGTAAAACTGTGTCGACTGTGACCGAAACTAGACGCGAAACCAACTTAGACAAACGAAACAAACATACGAAACGAACAACTAAACAAAACTACTGACTAAACTATACTGACTAAACTAGACTATTGACGACTTTTGAACAATAACCACATACATTTTGAAAAACAGTACAACTAGACACCCGTATGGACCCCCACGCGCAAGGCCGAACAGACAGAAAAGACAGAGCACAACGGGGACACTACCCACCAGGGAACCCATCCCAACAAATACAAACCCCGCGAAAGAAACCCGACGAAAATTCTATAAAAGATAACAAATGTAATGAGTTACTAGCGGTTTATTATGCATAGAGGATAAGATAAACACAAAAATCAGTAGAAATGTAGAAACAAAAATTAAAAACAATAAGGCAAACTGGTAGATGGCAAAACATGGCCAAGAAGAAAACAAGCTACCAGAAAATAGCTACCACACATATATGTAGGGAGCGCCCAAATGAAAAATCCAGTACTCAAAATTTAAGGGAACCCTCCCTATGTGTAATAACAAACATCAGAAGAACAAAAAAACCCCCCGCTATACACGCAGAAAAATGGAATGCAAAATCACAACAAACAAAATATATGGGGAAGTGGAAACGTCCTAGGCGTGCCAATGGAAAGGACCACGACTTCACAAGGGAGCAACCAGGCAGACCAGAACACACCGGGAGCTCACAGACAATATACACAGGTTCTGAATAGAACCCACCCAAAATAGATTCAAAATGGCTGAAGCCAGACAAAGTCCAAAGCAAAAAAGGGCTCACATGGCCCACCAAAAACAGTACATAAAATAGTCAACCAAGGATTCTGACAAAACCCAGGAAGAACCAAGTAGGCCAAGCGCGGCCACACAGCAGTAGTAGAGGCCAGGAGGCCAAGTGTGAGGACCAAACCCCACCACAGAGCAACGGTCAGAAACAAGAGTCAAAGACAACAGCTGGCCTGACAAAAGAATGGAACTGGCCCAGCGGAACTGGCAAGCAAGGCAATCCACCCCAGATACAAAAGAAGCAATCCAGCTCCCGACCACACCACTGCCGCAAAACCGACCCCGACCAACACCACTAAGCTTCCGGGCGCATCCAGACCAGAGAAAACAGAGGCCCTGCTCCATGTAAACAACCATCGTGGGAGGCACGCCTGGCGCAACTGGGGGTATGGTATCCGTACAAGAAAACAACCATCACCTAAACACAAAAACAAAAATTAAAGTACTGTGAATAAAGCAATACCAGTATAGAATCAATGCAAAAACAATAAACAAAACTATTCACAAAACACAGCATAGATATTATAAAGCCCCTCAACTGTAGCATGGTCGCAGCGGTGTAGAGTACCCCCAAAGATGACCTGGGTTCTAGGTAACAATCCTTCGAGAGACCCACACCACGGCGAAGACTCGAAAACTGTAAAATACTAGTCAGAATGCCGAAGATAAGAAACAGGAGTCTGGGGGGGGGGACGGTTCACTCCGTGTCCAAAGAGACCAAATACCGCTAGATTTTACTATACCAAATACAATATGCTCACACCAACTTTGAAATAGACATACGAGATTAATATAAAATACAAAAAGGGCACAATAAGCAGATGCAAAGTACGCATAGGGAGGGCGTTACCCAACTCCCAAATACCTAAACCTTGCCCAACGACTCCTACCCACTAGTAAATCGCCCAACCCCGACACTGTTGACACTCCAACTGAACTTAAGCCTACACGTTTCTCACTTATATATACTTTGTGCTACTGGTGTAGCTAGCCCAAAAAGAAATCACTTTTATCATTCATGAATAAGACAATTGTCAAAATAATTCAAAGTTGTATAATTTCATCAAATAGAATATACTTTACGTCACACATATGAAGATAACACCACATGTGAGTTTCAATGCTGCGCTGCTGCGCAGCTAGCTACTAGTGCCCTAATGGGTAATATCCCACACTAGGGCTTTCAAAATGATGCCCATACAAGCGCGATCCGAGAACTTGGGAAACTACCGGGCCCGGTTTCAGAGGCTGGGCCCACCGGGCCTGTCGGGCTCAATTTGCTCAGTCAGGGACCTGCTGCCATCCGGGCTTTCAGTCCGGCTTAGTAGCGGGCCCGGGCTTTGGAGTCCAGGCCTATCACCGGGCCCGAGGATTTAAAGCCGTGCCAAGGAACGGGCCCGGGCCTTGGGCCGGGCCTGTTAGCGGGCTCTGGGCTTTGATTGGGCTTCGGGCCTAGTAGCGGGCCCTGGGCTCTGGGCCGGACTCTGGGCCGGGCCAGGTTAGAGCCCGGGCCCGGCCTGGTCAATTTCTTATCGGAACAACCTAGGTATGTCTCCAGGTGTCCGGGGAGCACTTCACCCCACCCTATCCACACGCAAACGTTTAGCAAAATCGGTCAACCCAATCAAAAGTTGGAGGGAGATACATTCAGCAAGAAATAGTAATAATAAAGAAACAACGGACCTACCCAAATTAAAGGGTTGTCTTTTTGTGAAAAAATGGCAACCCAATAATGATAAAAGTATGACCCTGAACACTGCTTGTTGTGCTATGTATCTATTTCCCCACTGAAATCGGACCTCGCATAATCAAGGAAATTTGGGTAACGGTCAGATTTCGATTAACGGAATAATTCTGGGTTAGAGGCTTTTTCGTGGTTATGTAGTAGCATGAGCAATAACATCTAGTATAATCTTCACGAATCGAAACTGGACGTTTAGGTGCTACCCGATGTGTTTTTTATTTGCGTTGAAGATTAATTACTGTTAATCTTCAAGTTTAAGAAGCTGTTTAGGTTCGGTTGGTTAGTTTGATTAGTGTTATAAAGGGTCTTATCTGTGTATTGTGCCTATCAAAAGATTTTGAATACACGATTTAAGCGAAATTCCGCAGAATTGAGGTAGCTACAGTTCCAGCCAAATGTTTGAGCATTAGCTCCATAGCTACTCAAGAAGACACTAACTTTAAATGATTCTTTAGACTATTCTCCTCTAAACGATTCCAAGTACGATGCTAACTGGCAGATTTCTGCAAACTTAATGCTGTAACCGACAACGAAAGCTTGGCTAAGCTACCTTTGTTCTGCGTAGTCTCACCACAATGGTGCACTCAAAATTTTTTCACAGACGCATATCCTACCAAAAGCACATAAGAACGAAGTGTCACACTCTTAGCTGTGGTTTGGTATGACTTCTCCCGACTCTGAATTGGCACAACAATTATGATTGGCTCCTTACAAGTTCAACTATTATCTAGTGTCAAAGAATGCAAACATATGCGCATCTATACAGTAATTTACTTGTACAATTAGACCAAATAGAAAGAAAATAGGAGATACATTCGCTGGTGTATACATATATTTTAATTAATATTTGAAAAAATTATTTAAAAATGTAGTTTTTAGTTTGGTATATAGATTTTGTTAAGAGTTTAACGTCAATGGATTTTTGGAATTACCTTATTCCAGTTTATTTTATTTTTCTTTGGAATAAGAAGTATATAGGGTTGATCAGTAAAATTTTATTAATATTAAATTCAAACGCGGTTTTTCACGGCAACCTCATTAAAGAAAATTTTGTAAACAGTCCCACCCTCTCCTCTATGTTTTCAAGTAATAAAAACGATCGCAAGACATTACCTCTTTAGTAAAGTGGGCAGGGCTTAGCAATTTAAGTGACAGTTGGGTCAAACAAGAAGACACCTTAGCTACTAGGCTTGGAACACAATCTGCACAATAACGGCTCATCCCGCAATTAATGACGCCTCGATTAAGTACCTATTTACAGGTGTGCATGCTCAGTGACTTATGTTTATTGGTAGAGCCTGTTTGCCCTGCTGTAGTGTAAACTAAAGTTCCTCATAATTTTCTTTTAGAGTGTGTTGCTATAGGCAAGATGAGAAAGTAATCAGAAGACACCATTGCCGTTACCATGACTCTGTGTTCCATGTTCTTGTTCATGTTGGGTGATGTTATGCTGACTTGGTATCACAACAAACATGAGCTGAGGAATTACTATGAAACCTAGGAAGGTTTTGTTCCGGCATCGCACAAAACTGACAAACTGAATCCAATTGAATGAATTGCTAATTGCAGTGCAAATGCATCTCAAAGGAGCGTTCATTATTTTCGGCTTTATGATAGCCATCAGTACTATATTTTTACTTAATCATGAAAAAGTGGTCAATATTATTTACGGTTACAATGAATACTTAACTATATCCTTGACAAACCATGCCTCTCCAAAATTGGACTTGAAGACACACTTCGATCTAACCCAACCCAATGGCAGTGGGGCGTGGGCCGAAAAATGGATAGTTCTAACATCAATTCAGTATCCAACACCTTCCATTAAGTTAATGGCTCAGTTTGAAGACTGGCAGGTCCTTGTTGTTGGAGATTTGAAGACCCCCTCGGACTGGTCATATTCAAACGTAATTTACCTGTCACCTGAAGAACAACGTAGTCTACCTTTTGCCATTGTCAGCCACATACCAGACTCTTCCTATGCTAGGAAAAATATTGGGTATGTCAGTCAAGCATTTATGAGTAAACAAATGAAATTTGATGCTTTCTGATCAAAAACAGTCGTACTGTCAGAGAGCATTACCAGGACCAGAGTACATACGCCTTTTTGTTATTTGAACTGATTCAATAGTTTGGAATGCGAACTGCTTGGTTTTGAGAATGTGTATTGTTTATCTGCCCTGACCACTCACTTTGGATCTCATTAACTAAGCATCGACATATTTGTGTGCGTATTGTATTGTTATTTTATTAGTTCCATTTAAAAGCAAAACGAGTTCTACTAACCTGCTGAAGCAATACTTAAATATCGAAAAACAAATCGTGAATAGTTTCTATATGGTTACCATATAGTATCTATAGTATATATATATATATATATATATATATATATATATATATATATATATATATCTTGTATATAAACCTGATCCTTAGCAGTTGTAAAAGTTAAGTTCCAAGAAAACAAGACACTTGTTTAATTAAAAGCACTTTGCTGGCATCTCTCAGAAACGTTTAAGCTCGTTTGAGGCTTACATTTATCTTGAAACAATTTCAGCTATCTCTACGCCATAGCTCATGGAGCGAAAATCATATACGACACTGATGACGACAACCATCCAACTGAAGATTGGTTGGACAAGGGTGAAAACAGGAAGCAGCCCTTATACCAGAGGCCTTATTTTGGAATCTCAAAATACACTGAATATTACAAATCCCTACAGTCACTTTGGTAGACATGAAATGTGGCCAAGAGGATTTCCTCTGGAACTCATACGTAGCTACACTGCTGAAAATGATAGCTAATTCGGCTGTGCACCAGTTGGCGAAATGGCCAATCATACAACAGGTTCGTGCAGATGGTTCACCTGTTCGCAAGTACAACGTAGACCACAGTTACCAGTTCATGAACTTCCTACAACAAATTCTTGAAAACGTATAAATATGCTGCTAAGAATTGTTCTGTACTTTTAAGCAAATCCTGAACATGTTGGTGCAATGTTCCGCTTCGGTATGTTCGACTTTTGTTAAAGTTGATCAAAATAATAGTATATTCATACAAGTCATGAAATCTGAAAATGAAGAACTGAGCCGCAATAAGTGCAGCGAACACGAAATGCTGCATGCCAGAAGCCAAAACCTAAAATATTCAACAGGAAGTTCTAAGCTTTTTATAAATTGCTCATTGGGACATCTATAGCTTAGCAATATTTACTATTCAATAAAATCAATTATGCAATAAAATTCGTTATTCAATTAAAAATGCTTCAATGGGACAGCAATGGGCTGTGGACCCTCCATGCCGAAAAAACGGGTAGACTCGTCTTCCTCGGCGAGAAAACACCAAAATGTGGGTGGTCCCTTTCAGCTTCAGCAACTACTTTGCGGACTGCTGTATACAAAGAGGAAACACTTAACCGGAATTTTAGGACTGGTGAATGGCGACCCTGACGTGGACGCTCTGTACAGATTGGTCGGCAGCCAACAGAACGACGGAGTCCGCTTTCATGAACAAACTCCTCCGGTGATATTAGCACCAGGAACTATTTCTCCGTTTAACAGTCAGAACACCATTTTTCACTATGATGCATTTTGGGCTTTGTTCCTGCCAACTACTGTGTCTATGCGGGTTTGTGATATTTGAGAAGCTATTGGGCACGTGGCCTTGCTACCACTCGCCAACGGCACTTTGCAGTTTTGTGCCGCCTCTGCCATTCAAATCAGAAATTTGCACTCATACATAAAAGATTTTGACAGTGAGCAGCAAGCAAGTAACAAGGCAGAATTCCGGTTTGAGCACTACCGTTTTGGAATCACTAGGTATGTCAGAAAGTGTGTACTGATTGCTTCTTATATTTGCTAAAATCTCTGTCGTCCTGCTTACAGTCCTAATTTGTAATTACAGTGCTAGCGCTTTGATCGCCTATTTAGAAAACGTTTCATTGCTTGTAATTTCTAAAAATGTCGGTCTTAGGCATATTTGTTCTTAATGATCATTTTCCTTTGGGTTTCTTTAAAATTGCATCGAAAATATTTAACAATTTTGTCTAAAAAGGACTGTCAAATTTAGAGTATATCGAGTTTTCCTGAAGCAGCCTCGCTGGATCTCCAAAATTCGTCTTTGATTTGCGTTAGACTTCAAGCTTAATGGCTGTTTACGTTTCAGTAATGTTTCATATCCTTAACGAACCAAACCTGGGATCTCTCTACGCATGCAAACATACAGCATAGTTCCAAAAGCAAAACTTTTTGCATTGCGGCAAACATTTGTATACGGAATGCTATATATCACTAAACCAACAACTGAAAATTTGAATTCCTTTTTGTTTTTAATTGAAAAATGTTGCACTCATTATTGATATTGAAGCTAACCAGAATGCTTAAAAGAGTTGCTGTTAAATATTGTATTCTTGAAGTCACATACTGCTGTACCTTATTGGTTGATTGGAGCTCTAACCGTACACCAAATGCTCAGCAAAAATTATTCTGAATTATTTTAGCTATATTTTGAGACTCATAAATTTATCAAACTTATGAAGAGCTGGTCCTGCCAAAGTGGTAAATCCCCTTTGTGGAATGTATCGAAACCTTTAGCGATGAAATGGCAAATATTTCCCTTTTTGGACCAGAAAAGAAGTTATAATAGTCCTTGCATGGCTGCAGTCATTGAGCTTGACATCGGATATGAATTTCCAATTAGAGCTGATAATTCTGAAAACGTAAAATATTATGAATATATTCAAAGTGAGCAATTTTATGAGGGCATCCTGCCTAGCATACTTTGTCCAATTATTGTTTTAAAACAGGAGGCTGGTTACATTTTTTTTTACCAAAATCAACAATAATGGTTCCAAACCAAGTCGATTTTGTAGGTGCATTTCTGTTCTTCAGAGCTGATGTTATATGTTGTTAAATCGCTAACCCGTATTAGAAATCGGGTTATCAACCCAAACCCAATGTTATAAAAATGGGGTTAGCAAACCAGGGTTTCTCTAATGGGGTTAGGGTTAGGGTATAGGGTTAAACCTTTAAAACAGTGTTATAACCAAACCTGGGTTTGAAACCCGGGGTTAAAATTGGGGTTAAATCTACCAAATTTCAACCTCCTCAGTGAGAAGGGTTTGCAGTTAATTTTTTTAACATTTTTCATATTGCTTTTCTTCGTGGTGGCATTCTCTGAATTTTTATATCGAACTTATCATTTCCAGCTTTCATTTTTACTTCGAACTTATCATTTCCAGCTTTCATGAAAAGGGTTCAAAAATGAAAAAGATTGCGACTAAAAATGGGGGTTAACCCCAAAAAAATAGCCGGGTTAAATGTTAAGAATAATAATAACAAATAACCGGTTATAATAACCGGAAAAATCCTTGCTAGCAGAGTTAGCTGATTGCACGAGCTAATGGGGTTAAAATCGGGCTTAACCAACAGGATAACCGGGTTAACTTAGACAAGTTAGGTTAACCCAAAGGGTTAACCTAACCTAAAAATTTCGGAGTTAACTCCAAAATGGACTTAACCCGGGTTAGCCTTTACTCCGCTTTTATAACATCGGCTCCAGGTCACTCAACATGTATGTTATCTGCTCAAACATGAGTATGAGTGCTTTTAATGACAATAAAAATAAAAGGACTTTTTTGTCATTGATCTAATTCCAACTTGGAGTAAGGTAGCAAGTGAGAATCGTGTATAGGCAGGCAGGTTTTAGCAACAAACCAACGTCAAATTCTGGTCAAGCCAAGCCAAGCCGAGGCAGATACTTCAGCCAATGCCAACACTACGAAAGGCGTGCGCATTTCAAGATTTGCCTTTAGTAAGCCATTGCAGTCAGCAAACGGAAAGCAAAAATAATGTCTCAACTGTTATAACAGCAGATATATGTAGTTTTTATCATGTTATAGGCGTTTAGTACCGAACG
>JASAND010025325.1:0-21414 GCA_030248195.1 Trissonchulus latispiculum
GCGCTCAAATTTGAATCAAAAGTGAGAATTAGCCTTGGACCGTACACAAGAGTAATAATTTAGTTTGACCGGTCATGAATTTAGCCTTACATTTTAGAAATTCAAACGAAAATGACGAAAATATAAATTTATCGTGAAGTTAGCAGTACACTTTTGTAATTTCAGATGAAAATAACGCTTGGAGTGACCGAAATAATTCACAGAATACCCCCTCTTTTGAAACGCGCGACCTCGCCGCGGTCAAGGGCTCAAGGGTTAGTAATAAAATCAAATTAACCTACGTACCCTACCTACTAGTAAAGATAAAACGCGTTTTAGGAATCACCGGAAAAGATAAAATTTTGGCGTATCCCTCGAGGTGCACTTCTCGGGAACACTACTCAGGCCCCAACATACTACACACGGGTGCTCTGAGACACGCTAAAACTACTCCGAAACATATCGGGAAGACACTACTCAACACATAAACACGGACTACACCGACTACACACAAAAGATAAAGGCTAGGACACCCTTGAGCCACGACGAGGACGCAGGTAACAAAAGAGACAGGTACTCCGGAGCCCTCAAAACAAACAACCGATGCCACAACCGGCCACCGGAGTAACGTTTTTAGATAGAAAATACCATAGAGAAGCAGAAAAAATAGCTCCGGAGGAACTTTTACCGAGAAACGAAAGCAGAAATTAACCTCCGGAGTAGGATGAAAAATCGAGGACCAAGGCCGGAGCAAAATTTTTAACCGAAGCTGACGATTTTAGAGAGAAAAAGCAAAACGAAAGTACCCAAACAGCTCCGGAGTATGCAAGGAAGAAAATAGAAACAGAAATTCAAGCTCCGGGACAACCTGACATAGTCTACGACAGCTCCGGAGTTGGTTGCCAGCAACTCCGGAGGACAATAAACCCCCATCGAATCGCAAAAATTGAATCAAAACAATGCCACGTTTTAAAGCGAATACAAAATAAAGCATATATATTGCAAAAATAGCTGCACAAAGGTACATGGCAAGGTAGATAAGGCAACCAAATGGCAGTCATGGAATACAAGGAAAATTTTAGACAAAGTAAACTCGCACCACGTTAGAAAGAAAATAGAGAAACAAACACCAGTTATAAAAATAGAAAAGACCCGAAATGAACAAAATAAAATACTACATGGTATAGAACGGCAATGCCGAGCTAGCGAGCACCACCCACCCCAAATACAGAAAGTCTCAGGAAAATAAAGAAATAGGAAAAGAGTTTAAGAAAATTTAAAGAAAATTTTACCCACGGACGAAACCCACGACAATGACCAATAACTCCCCCCACCAAGATTAAATCTAAATCGTAAAAAGACAAGTATAAGTGAAACAGTAGAAACAAACAAAAACAAAATTAGCTCAGAAGGGCAAGGGGGAAGGGGGACTAGCGAGGCTATGGGGACATAACCGGTAAACATTCAGAACATCACAAAACAAGAGACTTTAATTTAGAAAAGTTCAAATGCAATAGTCCAAATTCCAGAATACAAGGCCAGTGGAACAACCAGAGAAACCATGGGCAGGGAACCACACCAACCAAACGTCGGGGGACCTGCCGCCAGGGACGCGGGCCGGTGCCCCTCGGCACAAGCGACCCGCACGGAACCAGCACCGAACCACCTCATCACAGAGATTCACAGGCCCAACCGCAGATAGAGATAACAGAAACCGTGAGCCACCCGTAACAGACCGGGACCAGGGACAACCAACATCCAAGTACAATAACAAGTACAAAAGGAAGCGCTCGCAGTCAAACGGGGACAGGGGGGGAGGGAAAGGGAAACTAGTATAACTACAGAGTAGTAACAAAGAAAACTAATAACAACAAAACAAAAGCACAACCTACGTAACAACCAAAATTTCAGACCCACAGGCCAACCAAACAGTAAATAATAGGCACTACGGCCAACAGTGCAAAATACAAGGCCCGACTTAATTTTGAGAGAGGGAGACACGAGTCTACGGCAACCGTTGGCCTGGCTGAGTCCGACCGTCAGCAACCGCGGACTGAGTCAAATCAAAGAAAGACGGAAAATACAACTACGGAGTCAAAAGTGCCGGTCCAGGGTTGACCGCCCACCCTTGGCCTCCCTGAGGGCGACCGCAGGCGACGGGCAACCACGGACCCGCCGGGATACGACAAGGTGGAATGCCCCCAGTACTATTGCCTAATAAAATGTGAATCGTTTTTGTAAAAGAAAGATAAAAAGGTAAAAATTAATAAAAAGGTTTAAAACTCAGCTAGTACCGGGATAGTTAGACCGAAAAGAATCAAACTACAATTTAGGTAGAAATTTTATCAGAAGACAAGAAACTGAAGCGTTGAGAAGAATAAAACTCAATTTTTAAGATAAAACATCAATCAGGTACTTAAATCATTCTAGAACAACCAGAAAAACCAAAATCCCCCCAAAGTTAGTAATACAACATAGATTTCCCCCCAGCCAATATGGGCCAAAACTTAATCCCACCCTGCCTAGACTAACGATGAGCCGCTGATGCATTGCACAAAACGGGATCCTGATCTGAACCGGTCGAGGAATCCTTGGCCTCGCTGGAACGCGACCGCAGAGACCTCGACGGGTTAGAGAGGGCCGTTTTGAGCAATTCGAACACAAGTTTGACTCCGGGGTAACCCCAGACTGAACATTCAGGCTGGTGTGCCTGCTCTAAACCCCCCGACTGCGACTCATCGGCAGACACCTCTGACTGCGCCTTTTCCACAGGAGGCGACGACTCCGCAGTATTCCCTTTTTCACCCTCCATATACAATGCAAACAATAATTTTGATCAGAAAACCCACAGCAAACGTTTTGACTCAAAACTCAAACATATACACAATCCCTCCCAACCACAATACAAGACTACAAACAAATACCACAGAAGACATCCAGGGTAGGGGAGGGTAGGCCCATACCGGCAACCAAAAGGAGATAGGAGCCTAAAACACAAAACGAAAACAATTAGTCACAAAAACTAGTAAAATTATAGGTTAAAGCTGGACAGTAATTAAAACAACGTTAATAAAAGTGTACGTATAAAACACAACATGCCTACCGCACCACGTGCCTGACAGACCGGCGAGGGAGGCCCCGGGTGCCCTCCGAAAGAGTTCGAAGATACTCCGTTAAAGTTCAAAAAATTTCATCGGACCAAGAAATGGAATCACGACTACAATTTTGAAAATGTTTATTGCAAGAAAAAGGTCAATTTAGAAGAACCACTAGCTATTGAAAACTGCCCTGGAAAGATGAGTGCAAAACGAAAGTACAGGGTAAAGATGCTACGGAGGGCATCCGAGCCTCAACGAACAAAGTTTCGAGTTTTAGAGTGCCGACGGATGTCGATTCCGATTAACTAATTGTGTTCAGAGACTCCGGGGCTATCCTCCAACGGAGTCTTGACCCGCAACCAGGGCTCCTTTTTGTTTTGTGCCGAGGTCGGCACAGTAAAACAAGGTGAACAGGGTGAACATTGAATCTGTGCCGAGGTCGGCACAATACCCGGTGAACAGGGTGAACATTGGCCCAGGCCAAAATTGTCTGAATCAAACTTGTTCTCGATTGGAATAGATTTTCCCAAGCAAACACGTTTTTTCTTGAAAAAACAAACTTGAAAATTAATTCTTCACAGTTTTCAAAATGCTGATCACAAAAATGAAAGGTGTAGTGTACGACATTGGGGCAATCAAATTTTACCTATGCCAGGTACCAAAACGCCTGGGCAGTCTGCAGCCAACCCATAGCGCCCCAACCAAGCATAGTAGTAATAAAAAACAATTCTTACCAATATTGTTTAAAACTTAAGTAGATCCGTTTGATTTTCCGTGAACTTTCTAACACAGGAAGACGGTCTAATGCTAATTGCCGCCCACTGGAACCAATTGGATCAATGGCGGAGAAGACTTGTACCTTAAATTAGAAATAAAGCTATTGCAGAGGTGATGGTGGAAGGCAAATTGTGACTAATCAGCCGTGAGTAAAAGTGCCAAATAAAATATAGAACAGTTATTGTGCTAAGCTAAAACTAAAGTATACGTTAAAATGTGTAACTAAACTTATGGACCTAAAATTAACTAAAACAGGCAATAGTACCAGGATTTGAAAAACGGTCATGGACCTGAATCGTGTCCGGAGCACAGAGCCCCGGACAAGTTCAAATTTAACATACTTTTTGGAGATGGAAATTATTCGTTTTAGAAAATTCTAATATTTAAATTTGCTTCTAGGAAAGAGTTAGAATAATACAGTAACAAGATTTGACAAAATTAATCGGACCACAATTACATCCATAAATAAAAGAATTTCAGGCGGTTCATGTTAATGAGCTCCGGAGCAGCATCTTTCCGGTTAAGGTACAAAATTTCTGAAACTTGTGGGACTCGCTGGGATAAGAGTTTTTCACGAGACATCTACGTGTAGCCGAGTTCGCCTGGGTGAGCCCCCGAACAATTTGAACGGGAACCCACTCCTCGGACTCGGGAACCTCAGGCTTCTCTTGCTCTAACAAAGTCGCATGGTACACAGGTGGAGGCCGTACCCCGCCGAGTTGACTAAGCTGAAGCTCTGTCGTCCCGGGGGCTTCCCCGGAGGAGTTGATCGGTCTACAGACCGAGTCGTCTCCACCGGTGGAGGGCTCAACCTGTGGCATACGAGGCAACTGAACCCAATATTGTACAGTGTCAGAAAATCCCACAGAAATTAGTGGTGATGGCCTTTTTAAATGCTCCGGTGGAATCAAACAGGGTGTCAACAAACCAGAAGAAAAATTTTGGGGGGTGTCCACCCCCTCTTTTGAAATTTTGGGCGGCTCCGGAGGAGTTGCAAGCGCCTTAGCCAGAGTCGTGTTTTCTTTCAAAATTTCGAAATTCTGGCCTTCCTCCGCCTGATCGCCGCTTACCCCCTCTTTTGAAAAAAGAGCGGGGTCCACGTATTCTTTCTGGCATTGAAACATAGTTTCACAGTCACCCTGCACTTGTTCTTGCAGGTACGTATCAAACGGAGAGGTCGGGCCCCGGACAGCAGGGGAGGTGGGGACCGGAGCCAAAACCTCCGAGGACGGGAGTATCCCCACATTTACATACATCACCGCAGGCGCGTCGTCACACCAATTTGCAACGAATTCCGAGTAAATTTCGGCTGACGACAATAATGGGTGGTGTATTCCTTGCATGTTCACCTCATTTGTAGAAAATAACAAATCCCACTGAAAACTTTTCATGAAATCGGTTCCTATTAGCATCTCCCGAGAAAATTCAGGGGCCATATGAAAAGACCACCCATATTCTTTACGCCCCACCGTGAAACTTACGAAAACTTTAGCAGAAATTGTCAACGGCGCGTTGTTAGATGTCACTGCGGTGATGGGGTCCGGATGATGGAATTGAACATTGGCTCCCCCCTTCAAAATTCTCTTCACTGTCCGGGGACTGACAATGGATATAGATGCCCCGGAGTCAATAATGGCCAAAATTTTGGTCCCCCCGGAAGTGACGACTATGGCTGGCATATAGTCTGTTGCCGCCGGTACTTGTTCAGATTCAACGGTGGACCCTCCCGGGGTTATCGCGGCTGATGTTAGATGTCCCAATAAAGGTTTTTCAGGTTCTGGAACAGCTTTTGGAACGTTTTGTTCTTCAGTTTCAGTTCCCACCGAGACATTTTCAGGTCGAGAGCAGCGAGGGGCACCACCCCCTCCCAAAAGGGGAGAAAACCCAGCAGACCAAGACGGGGGTGGGGGCTGTTCTGCAAACATAAGCGAATCATATTCTGTCTGAGACGGACATAATCGTTTTAGAAGAAAAGCCATATCTTGAATTTGAGACGAGATAGCAATACAATATTCTTCCATAAAATCGTTCGTTTCTTTACGAATGGCTTGCAAGGTCGTGAAATTATGGACGACTTTTGAAAAAACATTATAAAGCTGAGCTTCTGTCATAGTTAAATCCAGGTGTTCAGAATTCAAAGAATTGACCAACTCGGGACCCCCACGGCCGGGTTCAGAGGGGTCCCCTCCACCTGAGGCTTCGCCACCTGGCCGGGGAGAGAGCATACCGACCTGAAATTGTCCCAGAATTTGATTTGCCTGTTGTGCCGTAACTCCTGGAGACGCCCTCCCCCCAGGTGGAGGCGCAGTATGACCTGCAGCCCCAGAATCTGAAGCACGTACAAAAGTTTGATTGATATCCGGAATACCAGCACAAGCTAGAGTACGCTGATATGGGGCCGGAGAGCTGGTAGAAGGCTCCGGAGAAGCTTGAGAATGTGCATTTTGACCCATAACATAACCGCCCTGAACCACTGAACTAGCCGGAGAGATGAGGGGAGCAGGCGGTGGGGGGGCTTGCTGCCCGGGGGCGGAATTAGTTGGATAATGAGCCGGGGGAGGGAGCGGGGGATAATTCGCCGGAGAGTAATAATCGTAATGCTGAGGTTGTGTCGGCTGTCCCCGATATTGGGTAGGGTACGTAGATTGCGAATGGCCCACATAATCCACACGCTCCGGAGGGGCGCGGGTTTTGTAGTCCGGAGGGGCCTTAGAAGGATATCTGTCCCAACATTTATCCGGAGAATGGCCTTTACGTTTGCAAAACTTGCATGGAGTGGCAAACTTCTTCCGTTTTTCTTCCTCCCACTGCGCCAGGGCTTCTTTGAGGTGAGATTCAAACCAATCTTTCATTTCACGAAAACCCAGGCGAGAGGCAGCAGCTTCCAAATTCGAACCCGTGGACATATCAGACGGCTTCGGAGGAAGGGGCTTGTTCTCCGCACCCGCCTCCCCGACATGATAAATCGGTAAATCGTAAGAGAGGGTATCCCCCTCCGGGGCACGGGCCTCCCGAGACTCCAACCGGTCGATCACTCTTCTGACATCCTGCATTGTAGGCCGTTCGTGAAGAAACAATGGGGCCAACGCCGTGGCGAATTTATCGTGGACCCCCGCGAAAAGCTGTTGGACGCATTCCTGCTCGCGTTCTTCCTGGGAATCCCACAAATCGAGGGCCATAGCCTGGAGTTCTGAGATGTAATGGCGGACAGACTCACCGTGGAGCTGTTTCCGATGGGCAAATGCTGAAAGGCGTTCCCGTAATGAAAGCTGAGGCTTCGGAAATTGGGACTTGATCAATTCCAAAAAGCCCGGATATGACTCCACGACCGAAGGCCCACACCGAGATGCAAATATTTGAGCTTTTCCTGCCAGTTTGTTCCATAGCAGGCGCCCCCACTGAGTGTCCGGGACAGAATGAACAGCAACGGCGGACTCGAATTGAGGCAGCCAGTCTTCAAAGTACGCATATTTGGGGTCATAGCGAGGAACATCTCTCAGGACCTCCAAATAGTAGCGGAACAGGGTCGTATCATACTTGGAAACCGAAATATCCGTGGCTTCCATTGTATCCGGTGTCGGATGACGAGACACCTTTGGGGCCTTTGACTTTTTCCGGACGTGATCGACCGGATATGGAACCGGAACAAAAACTGGAGGAGGGGGAGGTGGGGGCCCCGGAGGAGGCGGAGGAGGTGGTGGCTGCTGTACGTAAACGTGTTGTGGCTGATAGAGAGGACCCGAGGGGGGCACCGCGCCCGAACCCTGTTGCACCGGGGGTGGGCCTCCCTGAGGGCGACCGTCCCCGGTGGGAGCCGGCACCACACCCTTGGCCTCCCTGAGGGCGACCGCAGATGGGCGGGGCTCCGGAGGGCACGAGGCCGCCGTCGGGCTAGAAGGACAATTTTTTGCCACGAAATCGGCTGCATGAGTGTGAGAAGCCACCATCTACTCCAGATAATACGGGTTCAATGGGGCACGTTGAGGTACGTACGGGGGTACCTGGAGCGGAGGGAGGGTCTGATGTTGGCCTTCCCATAAATGATGCTTATCCAGTTCCTGGATTACTGGATTTTCGTAAACTCGTTGTTCCAATTTATCGTAGTCGAAATTTGGCGGTGTACGTATGAAATATTGACCCTCCGGATAATACTGATTTGGAGGCTGATAACGTACCTGAGGCAATTGTTGACGCTGATGCTGTTCCGGGGCCGCGACTTGGGCTCCATCGTACAAATGTTGCCCGTACGAACGTGGCCTGATAGGATAATAATGAGGGTCCGACGGTTCCAAGGCCGTCCTCTGAGGCACTTTCTCTGGTGAGACCAATGCCGGATTCTGCGTAGCAGGGGGAGGGACCTGAAGCGGTGGGGGAGAGGGTGGCCGGGTATGATAGGCCCGCGGGGCAGAAGCTCCTCCCTTGCATACCAGTGTCTTCTGGAGCAGCAGATGCGACGGAGCTGTTTCACGATTTGGGATGGTGTTCCCATATTGGTCAAGATGCAGGGGAAAACCACCCAAATGCGTAGAACGGTGGGGCGGAGCACCCGGGCATACATTCTGGGCCGTACTGGAAGGAACTGGCCAGACTGGAGCTTCTGACTGGAGCGGCGGGGGATAATAGCCCAATCCAGGCCCCATATTTCCCTGCGGTTGCAGACCCCGAAATTAGCCTGTTCTCCGTGAAAAATGACCGAATCAGAGGATGGGGGGTCGGAGCCCTCCGATCCAGACGAACTCGACCCTTGACTAACGGCCGAATTATAAACAGACTCCCCATCCTGTTCTCCCGCACCCGCAAAATTTTGAGAATAAGAAAATTTTGGGGGAGGGGCCTGGCCCCCGGCTTGGCCGAGCTGGGGCTCCACCGCACCGGTGAGCGACTGGGAGGGATGAACGGCACCCAAATTTTGGGGGAGGTTAACCCCCGCCGACACATAACTTTGCTGAATTTTCTCCGGGACTGGAGGGATCAACTGAGACTGAGAAACGGGCGGGCCACCCCCCGACATAGCTTCTCGGACTAATGCTGTACTCTGAGCAACGTCAAAACGAGGTGAAATAAAATTATCAAAACTACGTCTAAAATTTGAATTTTCTGACGGCTGAACTGACAGAGAATCACCCCCCCGAGGTGCCGAATTCACCGCCCCCAAAGCGGCCACCGCCCCCGGAGCCTGCAAAGCGAACTGAGAAACGGCTTGGGAGGGCCCCGAAACTGGTCCCCCCAACACACGAACAGCGGTCTCTCCCGAAATTTCAGAATTTTCCGGGGCCAGAGTGGGGGGGATTTCATATTTTGACGAGATGAAGACAAGAGACCCGAGTTATCCGGACCCACTGGGGCCCCCAAGTATTCTGCAATGCTCCCGAAAAATTGGCACCCACCCCCCTAACTTCAGAACGTAATTCTGGCTGCTGCATAACAGAACCCCGCCGCCCCACAGGTGGCGTTGGCGGTCTGACTGCCCCCCGAAAAATTGGGGGGTGGGGGGGTTCCAAACGCTGATTTGGGGGAGGTTCCAAAATTTGACTCTGGGATTGGTGGGGATTTTGGGGGAGCTCACCCCCGGCTTGGCTAAGCTGGAGCTCCGCCGCACCGGATAGAGCCTGGGGGGGAGACAAAACAACCACTTGGGGGAGTGGGGGTGGGGGACACCCCGAACTTGGGGGGGGGGGGAGTGGGATTCTAAAAATTTTGGGGGGGACTATGTCCCCCCGACCTACGACCCCCCGGCAAAAATTGCAAGAAATTTCTGTTCAGAAAGTTATCAGCATGTTCTGGTGCCTGTTGAGACGGTAATTCACTAAATAATTTGACAGTTTCGTCACGAATTCTTTTAAAGGCCCGGGTAACCGGACGAGACGAATCTGACATGCTACTCACCTGAGAACGGTCGCCAGTTTGTAGAGATTAGGTTGAACAAATCTCTGGACAAACAATTTTAATCACAGAAATTAACCTGTAGAAAGTACGCTCTGAGAGCGTGACCCCCGACAAGCGAATTTCTGGAAAATTAGAAGATTGCAACGATTCGACAGAGTGTGTGCAAGTCAGACCCCGCTCGACCAACTATCCTGACCAACTACAAAATAACACAAGCGAAAACTAAAGAGTGACGCAAGTTTACTTTTTATACTTGACACAAAATTAAATCAAAATTACTAATTCAGCTATGAATTTCAAAAGACTACAGTTCAAGCACCAGAACAAGTACAATAAAAGAAAAACAGACCAAAAAGGGTGAACAACCCCCAACAAAGGAATCCAGATAAAAGTCCCCGCCGGAAATGGGGGACGATCGACTAATAGAAAAAACAACCGCCTCCCCCCGGTGCTTTTGAGAAAAGTGTGGAGGGCGCCTTTTTTTTAAAAAAAGGAGAAGTAGTTTGTCCCTGGTGTACACAGAAGTAAATATTTGTTTGACCGGTGGGTAATTTAGTATATTTTTTTAATATTAAAAAAAAAAAAAAAAAAAATATATATTGTTAGTTAATTAATTTTTATTTTTCAGATGAAAATAACTCTTTAACTGACTGAACTAATTCACACCGGATAAAGTGATCCACGATTACAAGAATGCACGTATTACCACGGAGCGCCGGGGTTTTCATGCAATGCGTAACATGAGACTGACCAGTTCGAGGGGACGGTTGACACGAATGTCATTTTGCAATCCAGCCTGCGGACGCAAGGGTCCTGGATTGACTTTGGCACATACCTTAGATGCGCGAATGTATTCGGCGAGATCTTGCGCCATCGTCGACCAGTAATAGCGCAGAGTCAAACTCGCGTTGGCGGCATTATGGCTGCGGTTACCGCCAACCATGAAGCCAGAACGTACCTCACCCATGATCATTTCACGATAGCAATGAGGGGCCGCAATGACCTTGAAGGCATTGCCCCGACGACGGCACCTCTCATCAAGACGCCATCGAGTCAGCAATACGTCTTGGATGAAGTAGATTGGCCGAAGCTTTTTCAGGAGCACCAATTCCTGAGGATCCTCCGGTTGAACCTAACGCGATCGAACAGAAGCCTGTATACAGGATCTGCCTGCCACTCGCGTTTCCGGGTGGCTACCGTCACTTTGGACATTATGGCGCTGACGGCCGGCGGGCACATGACGTCGGTCAAATCAATTTCTAACTCGGTGGGCTTTTCTTGCTACGGTAGACGTGATAAAGCATCCGCGACTACGTTTCGCGCCCATGCCTGTAGTCGATTATGAAATCGAACTCCTGTAATCGTGAGGCGAACCGAGCCTGACGACCAGCACCCAAAACGGACCTATTGCTGAGTAAGTCCGTGACCGCCATATGATCTGTCCGGATTATGAAATGTTTGGCTGAGACATATGCCAGAACGTTTGGCATGCCCAAACTGCTCAGGCTCCTTCTAGGTCCGATGCAGACTAATTACGCTCGTAGGAAGTGAGACATCGACTGGCCTAAGCCACAGGTCTAGTCATCACAGTCCTTGCCACTCCCGGATTCTTGGCACTGCGAGGCACAGATGCAGGCTGTCTGTGAACAGCCCCAGGCCGTTATGGCTGGCATCCATCGGAATGATAATGACCTTATCAAAGCCGGATAGCCAAAACCGGTGCCTGAGTTTAGGATCCTTTTCAAAGCATCAAATGCCTGCTAACGAGCGGTGGACCAGCGAAAGGCGCCGTCTTTCTTCAGGAGTTCCGGAGGGGGCAGCACTGTTTGCATAATTCGGGACAAATCGCCGATAGTAGCCACTCATTCCCAGAAACGATTTTACGCCTTTCACATCAACAGGAGCGGGCAGTTTCGCCACACCTGCCACTTTGTCGGGATCGACAGCAATCCCCTCCTGTGATATGATGTGCCCTAAGAGAGGGACTTTCTTCTGAAGAAAGAGCTTTTCTTCAGTTTGATCCGCAACCCATTGTCGCGGAGCTTCTGGAAGACTATCCGAAACATGTCTAGGTGCGAAGACAGGGCCGGCGACGGGATCAGAGCATCGTCGATATAGACGGGCAAACCAATGAAGACTTTCTCCATGAGTCGCTGAAACGTGGCTGGAACGTTGCAAATCCCAAACAACATCACCTTCATATGGAAAAGACGAAAGGCAGAGCCTTCAATAATCAATAACCAGCCGCGTGGTTCCATCCTTCTTGCCGACGAGGATGCAAGGTGAATACCACAGGCCAGCAGTGGGTTTGCAGACGCCTTCCTCCAGCATCGCTTAGATGCACTTCTCGACCTCAGCCTTCTGATGAGGATTCGTACGATAAGGTCGACTTTGGATAGGACGCTTTTTTCCCGTACCAATGATATGGAGTTCAGCGTCTGTCCGGCCTGGATTCCCAGGACCGCAATAATATCGTAGAATTCGAGAAGCAGATCCTTGAGTTGTTGTTTCAGCTCGTCTGAGCGGTCCATTTTGGCAAAAATCGACATTAGCTTCAATATCCCATATCTTTTCTTCCGGAGATTGGCCGGTGCCTGGCGTAAAAAGGTCGGCCTTCGAATGTTCTCCATAGAAGTGCTCTTCCAGATCAGTTCCGTGATCAATGTTGTCTGTGCCGTATAGGCTGGGGATCAGTTATTCTGGTGGATTATTCTGATCCTTCTGGCGAAGTTCCGCGGACTCGAACTGAGCAGGACGTCTGCGCATCTCATGAGGTGGACAGTCTGGACATTCGAGTTACGCAAGCTAGGACTAGGTCTACCAGCTTCTCGGGATCCATGACGGTCACCGGGCGTCTGCATTCGCCGGGTGGTCCAACCGACAGCGGAGATGCTGGTAAAACGAGGGCAATGGGGCCCCACCCTCGATCACGCATGCCACTTGAGAGCTCATCCACCTGAGCTACGGGGATTGTTTGGCCCACATTGGCGCCTGGGCAAATCGATAATTCGGTCGCCCCCATTGGATACCCGAATATACATAACCTTAGGAGATACCTCGAGGACTCCAGGCTGGGGATACGCTCCGCGATTTCAATCACGTCCGTGTCAGGTTCATAGTGGACGAGCATGGACGTATCCATATAGGAGCCGTTTTTCAGTACGGCCCAAACTGGGGCAAAGCGCTCCTGTGCCGGCAGAAAACGCGTTCTTCCCGGACACATAAGGTTACCGCAGAGTCACTTCAATGCCATAAGCCGTCGCAATGGCTTGCAGTTCAGTCCTATTGAACAACAACGCACGGTCACCGGTTGCTGCCGATGTCTCAATAACCCTCATGGGGGTGAACCGTGAAGTCCAGTGCGGATAGGAAGTCGGACCATCGGAGGACCTCCAGTTGAAGGATAGAAACCACACAGAAGATGAGGGTTGCTTGAGGATTTTCATACGCAGAACAAAATGGCACTGACTGAAGATTGTCAACTGGATGCCTTTAGGCTGCAGAAGTGAATGACAACGAGGAAACGCCAAATTGGGTCTTCACGTAGGCCTTGATCTTTTCGTAGAATAATTTGGAAACAAGGGCTACACCGGTGTCCATCAGCGCTAAGGCTGCCACCGATCCGACATGGATGACTACGCACGGAGCAAAAAAAACGAAGGCGAATTTCGTCGATATTTTTACGTAGAAGACGCTTTCGCCGTCGACGAATTGCTGAACGGCATGGGTATACCGTCCGACAAGGCCAGCAACTCATCGTTTATCACGATTGCTTCTATGTACGTATCTCCGAAGTCGATTAACCAGTGTCCGAAATGTATAAGGGTTGACTCCGGTTCGAAGAGTCAAGTTCGGCGCCACTAAAGTCGCCCAAAACAGTCAAGTCGGCCGCCGCAACATCCTTAGGATAATGAAAGTAATATTCCGGGATTTCTTCACATTCCTCCATGCGTTGGGCCAAATTGTCCCTATGCCAATAACATGTCGGCATCTAGGACAGAACGATCCAGAGGAGGGGGCTTGGGCAGGAAAACAGAGTTCGTTGGGTCTGGTGACAATGAGGTCACCTTCACCTCCGGACGTTGCCACTGCCGTCACTGGATCAACGAAGAGTCAATTTTGGAATGATTTTTGGTCGGCCTCCAGATTCTTCGTTTTTAATTTGGCCGCTTAGGCTCGAGTTCGTGAAGCAGACGATGGAGGGTCCCCAGGGCTCGTATCACGAGTCCAACCCTTCTTCGTGGGTTCAAGAATAGTCGAGTCCACAGGAAAATATTCTCAATTGGCTTGTTGAAGATTTAAGATGCCACGTAAAGAAGAAATCTGGATTACAGCAAATAACGACAGACCGGCCTTTTCGACTGTTTGGACGCTTAGTCCGGCTGATGTTCAGACACAGGCGGTGCAACGCACCCAGGAAAATCATTGCCCCTAATTTTCCTCGTTTCTCGTATTGTCATAAGGGGGAGATCCACATTTCCAGTTGGATCGATGGGATCCACCCCTGCCACATAGGCTCGATGTTGACATTCAAGTAGAGGATAACCGCTCACGAGGGTCCTGCCGCTAGGGCTATCCTCTGGTTGCGATTAAAAATCAAAGGTGCCTGAAAGGGGTCATGACCTGACAACATACACACTTGCCCATTACGTTGAGCAGTCCGTCCACCTTTACGTGAAGGCGACTCCTGTGGGTACGGGCAGGTGGGAGACAGAAGATCCACAGTGGGACCTCCATTGAATCAGACCAACGGGAAAATGGAGGACGGAGCGAAGATTGATTAGATTCCGCGTCCCAGGTACTAGTTTCCCTAGTCCGAATTTGGGGCTTGCCCGGATCCTCCCTTGCCACCTTGCCCACCAGATCGGGAGCTTTTCAGCCGTTAAACTTCGTAATACCGCCACCACCGCGGCTAGAAGAAACACGTCCACCCGATTTGGCGGACGGAGAATTTCGGGTTCTCCGTAGAGGGTTCCGGAAACACCAGGGTGCCAAAACGAGAATTACGGAACATCGCTCCGAGGAGTGGGTGCGTCCCCCAGTCTCGAACAGAGCGATAGCGTGAGAACACCACATTCAGTAATGTCCATGTGTTCCGCAATACGGACATGAAACCGTTTTTTATTGATCTTCGTGGATCACTAGCCCATCCAGTCGTGCCAGAATTACCTCTTGATTGCTGGGCCAATAGCATACATAGATCATCAGGATCTAGGCCGTCAAGGCTGGGATCGTCCAGAGATACAGGCGGCTGCTACCCCCTCTGCAGCTGGAGGAGCGAACGCACCGTTCTGCTGGATTACCTGGTTCCGCAGATCTTACATCTGTCGTTGCAAATCTCGTACATATCGAGGGTATGCCTCTGTCATAGAAGCGTCCACGTCCCATACTTGTTTCACTACGGAAACAAGTTCTTCAACGAATCGGTTAATCCAATCAATAGTCATTCAGCATAAGTACCATATCAGGCGACAGCTGAACCATAATGACCTTAATTTCGGGCAGAACCGGAATCGTAGGTATGATTGGGGACTTGGGAGCCGGACAGGCAGGCATAAATTGTCCCTCATCTGACGATTCAGACGAGAACCTGGGTCTGGCCACAGAATGACCAGGTCGATCGCCAAGGTTTAAGGCCAAAACGAAACGCCGCAATCGTCGAGATAACGGTGGGGAGGAGAGCAACGGGTTACTAAGTCTAAGCCTACCTGGCTGACGGTTGCTCCGTGAGCGTGAGTTGATAGTCACGAAAGGGGATACTCCTCTCTGTTGCTAACTCCAAGAGAGAAAGCTCCCCGGTACGCCGGCATTGGCGTGCGTACAGTCAACGTAGTGTCATGTACCGGAAAAATAAGCAATGGGGTTGTCGGTCCCCACATAGCGCCACAGGGTGGGTCTTGAGTCCCCGGTGGGTTTACCGCTGTCCAGCGACCTTCAAAGTCAATTGGATCCCAGGACAAACGATGTTTGCCCAAAAGATACCAGACGTTTGGAAAGGTCAAATCGGCCAAGAAATAGATCAAATAAAGAGTACAGATCCAGGGTCGGTATTCCAGGGTTCTGGAGCACCGATCGGACCACCTGTCCACCCTGATTGAAAAGTTCACCCGGATCCAGGTTACCAACAGACAGAAAGGTAGATTCAGGGGACCGACGTAAAGGGGTAGACGCCTCGGTCATACAAGCGTCACGGAACATTACAGTCCGGTCCCCGGGGTTCTGTTGGAAGCCAGATCCGGAGGAAATGGATTTGTCGAAAGTCAGGTTCCAGATCAAGGTAGGTAATGGACGCTCCAGAATAACGTGATGACGATGATAAGGCCCAGCCGAGGCAGAAGACCGGTAGAGCGGTAGATGGACCAAAATGAACCAGATCTGCAGCTTCTTGCCTGTACTGGGCTGTTTCTTCATCTTCTAAATTGAAGACTGGAGGACCAGCACCAAATTCTGATAATATCTGACGGACGACGTTCTTCAGTGGAATTTTCTCCAATAAATCTGATCCATTTTGGTCGTTAAGACTTGTTTAGAAGGCAAGAATCTGCTCGGGTGCGCCCCTTTACCTTACTTACATGTTTAGAGGGCGCCCCGTGAACAGAATTAACCTAGGTCGCAAGGACCGGCAACCCATACAGTGAGGATCAAAAATCCCCTGACTTCTTGTATTCGTAGAAGAGGCATGGCGCAAGGCCTTTCCTCTGGATGCTTCAACGCACGAATTGTGCTAGATTCTCCATGGAAAATTTCTTCTGAGCTGCAATATACCTTGAGAAATACAAGTAAGTTACGTACGTACCCCAAATTTAAAAACAGAAATTATTAAATTAAATGTATACGATGAAATGATTTTATAATTATAGAATGGGACTTATTAGACCTGAAAGAGAAAATAAAATAAGACAGGTACCAAATGTGGAGATATAATTAAATAAGAGAAAAATTATTACAAATGGTAGATTATTTGATAAAATTATACCTATCTTCAACCTATTATAAACTATCTCAACGTATACCCCAATTTAATAGAAGAGAAAGGCCTAACACAGGCACACAAAATAGACTACGTACGTAAACTGACACACACTCCGCCTAGATAGACAAATACAGACCTAACAATAGAGAAAAGGCACTGGCCGTTAAGGCTGGGTGTGTCTGACACGCTCAGAAAAATAGGGGGGAGAAAAAATCAATACAGGTAGTACGAAGGAAGATTTACACACAGGACAGGCCAGGCGCTCTAGACTTGCCGCTTGGGCGTAGGAGAAGACGTAGATAGATACGCAGAAGAGGCGCAAAACATATCAGGACGAACGCAAGGTTCTGTTTCTTCATTGATGAGATCAGATCAAGTCAGAAGATTTGGATTCAGAACACCAGATAAGTCCAGGAAAAATTGTTCCAGGCGAACGCAAGGTTCTGTTTCTTCAATTGATGAGATCAGATCAAATATCAGAGATAAATCAGATCGCTGTCCTGGCAGACTAATGTAGCGGGAATGCCGAATAAACAGTGCAAGCCACTACTAGGATTGCGCCCACAATGGATAACACACCTGGCTTGGGGAGAGCCAGTCCTGGGGGAGCCTCGCCAATAGATATAACTCTATGAAATACTACGTAACCTAACTAGACTAAACCTAACAACCCTAGAAACTACAGAATACAAATTATATTTATTATAATTATAGGCGCATGGCCGGTACACTACACACACGCATACAAGTTATAACAAGCACACAATATAATGGCCCTCTGGCCGACATACCTGCGGGAGCGCAAAGGAGACACTAGAGGAGACAAGGGAGCAGTCGGGTACACCCGACTGTCCCACAAGACAGACTCACAAATGTAAGCAAACGGAAGTGTCTGCAGACAATATGCAAATTAGTCTGCAGGCGCAACAAAAATGTAAACACCCCGCATACACATATGCATATACACTACACAAAAATCGCATTTTCAGCCATTGCTAATGCCAAGAAACATGAAACCATTAAGTAATTTTAACATTAGACAGTGTTTTTAAACTCGAAAACTTGATTTCCAACATGTTTCAGTGTCCAGAATAAGGTCAATATTGAGTCGAGAAGTCCATAAAACCGTTTTAAACGTGTATTTCTCGCGATAATAAACACGTGAAGCCAAAAAATTGGACTTTTTTGAAAAAAATTTGCAAAAGTTACCCTGACAATACCCAATTTTAGGCCAATTTTCGCGCCCTCGGCGCGACTACCCCCCTCCCCCAGTGGGGGGGGGGGGGCGGGAGCCCCCAAACATTTCTGGGGGGGTACTAACCCCCCCAGTGGGGGGGGGCGGGGGCCCCCAAACATTTCTGGGGGGTTTGGAAAAATGAGTGGGGGGGTACCCCCCACCCACCCAATTACACCTATGCCCCGAACCCCGCACCGCACCAACGATTTTTGGACCCAGAAAGTTATAGCCATGGGGGGAAACCCACATTTTCGGATTTTGGCTGGAACTTTTTTATTATAAGGGCTATCTGAGAAATTTATATACCATCGTACTTGGCGTACTTAGAACTTTCTTTTAAGCCTATTTGCACTTCTCTAGGTTGTACCACTTTCTTTTAAGCCTATTTGCACTTCTCTAGGTTGTACCGTTAGAGCGGTATAATGCAAAAAGTAGCGGGGGGAAAACCCAATGGGGGAAAAACCCAAATGGGGGGAAAATAAACCCACCCCTCACAGGTCTTAAAAATTGTTCTATCGCAATTCTGACACTTCCAATGTAAAATTCAACCCTTTATTAGTTAGTATGAACCAAAAAACCCGATCTACGTAGCTTTTTTGAGATCTCATGTGCCGTTGAAAATCCTGCATCAACTGGCCAGGTTTCATAAAGTTTAACACATAAACATAGGGCAATTTTTGAAAAATGCTAAAACTGATGTAATTTGATAAAACTTATTATTCTATCGTGTAGAGAATGGTTTTTTACGTAGAATTGGCTGTTAAAATCCACAATTGTACCAGTATTGAGTCCACCAGCAGCGAAATAGCAGTTTTAAGGTTTTTAGCCCCTAGCTAGCCAGGTAAGCAAAATTGTTCGAATCTGACCGCATAGGATGACGCAGCGTGCTCGCTAGTACCGTGCTGTAGTATAACCCCCCATCACATTTCGGGAAACCCCAAGATTTAGCCCCCCCCGAGACCCTAAGTTCCAGGGAAACTATGCCTTCGATCCACCCCAACTGGACAGGTCCCAACTCCCCCCCCCAACATTTTGGGAACTTCTTTAGGAGGGGGGCATTTTTCGGCTTGGTCCCCCAGTATGCGAAAAGATTGACTCCGATTTGGCTGATAGGTTATGCCCCAGTAAGGTAAATTCGACCACTAGAATCGACCGATCAAACTCGATCAAAAATTTTTTGTCACCAATTTTCGCGAAAAGTCGCCATCACGGTAATTCGGGGTCGCTGATCCCGAATATGCAGTCGAAAGTTCATAAAAATCGATCGTTCGCCCGCAAGAATCGATTTTCATCGATTTTTTTCAAAATAGCTATATTGTTTCTACTTTGACTGAAGCTTCGGAATCAGCACCCCCGAATTACCTTAGGGACAGCTTTTCGCGGAATTTCGTGACAAAACTTTTTGATCGATTTTGATCTATCGATCGATCCGATTTGGGAAATCAGCGGCCTCGATTTACCATAGGGGCTGTTAAGATAATAGGGAATGTAAAAGGAAATTGGCTATTTTGATATTTTACCGAAGCAATTCCGCTTAAGGGGGCGTTTGCATTATCGGGACTATAGATATAAAATTTAGACCGATAGCTCAGTTTTAAAAAAATCTCAACTAAACTTACTTTGGTTGGCGGGGCATCTTTTCACAAAATTTCGGCAACGGAGACCACGTGCTTGGCTAGCTAACGGTATGGCTTAAAATTTCGAAACTTTATTAAAGCTGCAAACGACAGAAGTCGAATGCACTAGGTGAAAGAGCATAAAAAGCCCGTTACAACGATGTGCATATCTCTCCTGTACGTGGTTGCAGTCAAAAGTTACAGGCGGTCGAATATATGACAAAGTTACGTTTACCATTCCCAACGGGAATGCCAATGTAAAAGCCAATAGTTCAGAAATGAATTCTACATTGCTTTTCACGTTGCTTTTGTGTTGGATTTGTTTATTATTTTATGAAATATACTGAAAATTATTAAAAGCATAATAGTTGCGAAAAACTGAAGTGATTAGTGCGAAATTTTTCATTTTGATTTTCTCATAAATGCTGCGACCAAACTCGCTTAAATTTTGCATGCACGTTTATTTGACGGGTGCGCAGGGGCAATTTTTTTGTTTTTGTTTAAATCGTATATTCCGTGAGATGTTGACTTTCAAAATTTTCGAATATTCATAAAATACTCAAAACTGCATAAATCCAAAAACTGAAAAAATTGCCACTGCGTTATGTTCATTTTCGCATTTGTGCCAAATTTGAGCTAGTTTTATTCAGCCGTTAATGAGTGACAGCGTTTTGAAAGTTTCAGCTTATCCCTCTTGTGTAAGTCGCAAGGCAAGCACTGGATTATTCACATTCTACATATTGTTAGCATTTAGCACCAGCCACCAGCTACCTATGCTGAAAGTTTAAAATAGATTCGTTGGAAACTAAGCTCAGGAGAACCGTTCCCGGTAATGCAAGCGCCTCCTTAACAGGTGTATACATAGACAAACTGCTACAACATGTAGTCAGAGATATAATCTCACTGAGCACTGTTTTTGTTATACTTTTTTCCCATAGTGCTACACCCCAGTTGCTTTCGCGATGAGGGGTAACGCCAGACTTATTCTGCTCAGGGTCCGTAGTCTGGCGTTGAATAATTGCAAATGCATAGGCAAGGCTACAGCCGGGGCAGAAGTGCTCACGATACACTCACTGGATCCTGACCACCCGTTAGCTCCATTCAAAGGGGTTTCCACCTTGACTGGCCAACTCCTTGAAAATCTCGGATAAGTACAGAACAATTATGGGAGGACATTTCTGGCACCGCTGCACCATGCCTATGCTCTAAATAAATTTGTTGCCTGCAGGCAACAGACAAGTTTGAAGTTTTGTGTTTTGAGTTGCGAAAGCGGAGTACCTCTGCATTCCTCCGCAGTCAACTCAAGTGTTGAGGTGCGTTATACATTAAATAGAAAAAATGTCTATAAAAAAAGAAAAAAGGGAATATATATACTGTCCATAGAGTCACGAATATGGTGGTAAGTATCATGTTATTTACTTCCTCCATCTGTCCTCAATAACTTCTTGCCTACTCAGTCATCAATCTAAGGCTCTTACAATGAAACTGACAAATACATTGAACCAGACTATTCATCTTAAAATCATGTCCTTGACCAAGAAACAAGGACAGTCACCGAAGGACCTTTTCCACCTGCAATGACCATCCCTGCATCCCGTCAAGTCTCGGAAAGGTTGAATGATCTGACCAGTGCACACATCCATGTCTACCCTGCAGCATATATCTGAATTCCTCCTCTTTCTGATACTTTCGACCTTACCAAATACAGTTCAAAGCTACACTGTCCTAACTTAGAGCAATAATTAATTAATTAAGCATGCTCAATTATTGTATTCTAAAGTAATTAGTATAACTTAGCTTAATTCCCAGAAAATTTGAAGTTATACTTTTAACAATTTAATCATTTTG